>PVJI01007138.1:0-80468 GCA_004026765.1 Micronycteris hirsuta
TCTGTCCAGCCCCTTCTTGCCTGCAAGGTCTCCTTTGAGAAATCAGCTGACAGTCTTATGGGGATTCCTTTGTAGGTAACTGTCTCCTTTCCTCTCGATGCTCCCAGGATCCTTTCCTTATCTTTGACCTTGGGTAATGTAATTATGATGTGTCTTGGTGTGTTCCTCTTTGGATCCAACTTCTTTGGGACTCTCTGAGTTTCCTGGACTTCCCGCAAGTCTATTTCCTTCGCCAGCTTCGGGAAATTCTCCATCATTATGTGTTCAAATATTTTTTCAATTCCTTGGATTTCTTCTTCTCCTTCTGGCAGTCCAATGATCCATATGTTTGGATGTTTACAGATGTCCTGGAGGTTTCTGAGCCCCTCCCCCATTTTTTGAATTCTTGTTTCTTCATTCTTTTCTGGTTGGATGTTTTTTTCTTTCTGCTGGTCCACTCCGTTGATTTGAGTCCCAGTTTCCTTATCTCTGTTGGTTCCCTGCAGATCTCTCCTCATTTGTTCAAGCAAGTTCGTTAATTTTTCGTCGAATTCTGAAAGCATCCTTATTACAAGGGGTTTGAACTGTGCATCTGATAGGTTGGCTATCTCTTGGTCAGTTAGCTCTGGGGTTTTGATCTGTCCCTTTCTTTGGGCCATTTTTTTCCCCCTTGGTGAACCTGTTACTGTAAGGAGGGCAGAGTCTTGGGGATCCCCTGTGCAGGGAAGTTCCCAGTAGTTGTGCTGTGACGTAGCCTGTGGGGGCGGGACCTGAGAGCACAATGGCGCCTCCTCCGCTCTCTGCACCCACACCGCCTCCTGCAAGCACTTCGAGCCCCTCTGCGCTGGCTCCGGGGGTCGCTCTGGGGTCGGTGGACGGGCTGCACAGCTCCAATCCCCCGAGGATCTCCCCAGCGAACTTTCCTGTGAGGCTGGGAGTTCCTCCGGCCGTGGACTCCACCCCCTCACTTGCTCTCACTCTGCGCCGATGGGTTGCGCCCTGCTTTCTTTCCAGGTTTCTCTGCACACGAATGCAGACCTGCTGAGTCCACTGGTCTCTCAGCCCTGCTGGGTCCGGATGAGCTGGGTGCAGACCGAGCTTCAGTCGGGCCCCGTCTGGGTGTGCTGCAGCCCCGCAGGGACCGCCCCTCCAACCGCGGACCTGCCGTCTGCTCACCTGCTCGCCGCGGGGTTGCCGAGCACTCTCCCTTCACTCTGCACCTTCTGGCTCACCAAACTTGATGAATGTATCTTCTTTAATTCCTTGGTTGTCGGACTTCCTCTCAATATGATTTTCTGTCAGATCTGGCTGTGTTTGGATGTGTAGATTTCTGTTTTTTTCCCTTGTTTGGTTGTGCGAGGCGGTACTATGCATTCACCTATGCCGCCATCTTAGGAAGTCAGCAATCGTTTTCTGAAAGGGCCAGGTAGTAAATATTTTTGACTTTGTGGGCCATAAGGTCTCTGCTGAGACTCTGGGGTTGTGGAGCAAAAGCAGCCATAGATAATCCATAAATGACAAGGGGAGGCCTTGTACCAATAAATGTTATTTGTTAAAACTAGCTGAGCCATCGTTGGCTGACCCTGGATCTAACTGATTCCTTCTCATGCTGATCCTCCTGGTACGCTCTCATTGAACTTTGTATTTTTCCTTCAGGGCTCATCTCAGGTCTAATTAGTTAGTCGTCCGATTATGTGCCCAGCGTTCCTCCTGTGTGAGCGTTGAGGGAGGGGCTCTGCCTGTCTCGTCCTCACGGATCCCAGAGCTGGCAGCGCACGGAAGGACCAGCATGTCTCTCATTTGCGTGGTGTGCCAGGCGCTGCTCTAAGTGCTTTCCACTCACAAATTCAGTCAAACCATGCAGGAGTTCCATTTTACAGGCAAAGAATCTGAGACATAGAGGCCAAATGCTTGAAATCATGTAACTAGAAAGTAGGGGGGCCAGGATTTGGACTTAGTCTGGTTCTGCAGTGATCCTAAACCAGAATCAATGCCATCCTGCCCCTTGACAAGGTGCTGGTGAAACGGGAATAGAAGTCGAGCTCTTCATCTGGCAGAAACGGGGGCGGGGGAGGTGGGGCTCGCCTGAAGAGGGTCATGGGAACCCAGCATTGCCGCTGTGGGGAAAGGAATTGCGAGATGAGTGTGGACAGGCAGTGGCTTCGTCCTGTGGTCCAGCTGAGGCTGGAGGACCCTTCTGGGCACCAGTCTACCGCCGTGGTCTTTCCCTGTGCACGGGCAGCAGCCTGAGGCAGGGGAGGAGCAGGCTGGCGTCTGGGTCCATGCAGGTCGGGATCATCTGGGGTCAGAGCAGGAGCAAGTGCTGTCTGGTTCAGGTTGCCCTTGGATCTGGTTCTGTTTTGGTTCTTCCTAACCTTGTGACCTGGACATATCACCTAACTTATCTGGACCTTAATTTTCATATATACAAAGACAAGTTAAGAGGGCCTATGCCCCAGTGTTTGTGCGGTAATAAGAGCAAATTTATTGGAAGGTGTTGGCCTGTAACAGGAGCTCAGGAAACTCACCCTGCTCTCCCTCCTGAGAATGTTTACTCCAGGCAGCTCCATGAGAGTAATACCTGGCCCAGGATATTCAAGCCATGAGGAGCTGCACTCCTCCTGCCGTGCTGTGTGCCTGTGCCTTCCTCTTCCTGGCCCCCGAGAATGTCCTCAGCCCCAACCAGGTAGCACCAAGTATAGACTACTTCCTGTCTACTGTGTGCTTTAGGCCCATTTTGATGTGCAGAGGTGTGTTTGTGGGTGTGTGTACCTTGTGTTCCCCTGCCTTGTATGGGAGGGGTGGGCCCTTTCCCATGTGTGACAGGCATAGATATGCATTTGTATAGATGTACATGCCACTCAGATCACAACCTTCAGTTCCTTGTGGTTGAGACAAGGTTCTTTCATGATGTTATTAACTAAAAGTAGGGCCGAGTTGATCAAGTCTTTGAAAAGAAGGGATCATGATGTATAACAAACCAAGTGACCAAAGAGGTTGTAAAGAATTGAAAAGGCAAATTGTATCCGATGAAATGAATTTCAGCAAGGGTAAAAGCAAAGCAGAACAATTAAAAAAAGATTCCTGTAAGGAATTTTGCAAATCCATGGCAGAGGGAGAAAAGGCTGAATAGCTGTTCTGGTGTAGGAAGGAGAGATTTGGTTGCCTGCAAGCTCATCATGGGTGAAAGACTACAGGATTGGGCTGGCCCTTTGCTCCCTGCACCCAGGCCAAGACAGTGATGCTAATGAAGGTCAGAGAATTTCTAGCATGCTGCTTTCCCTCCTGTCATCTTCCTTTGACAAAGAAACCGTGAGTTCATTGACCTGAAGTAATATAGCCCCAGTGAAAGATTTTTAGAACTTTTGGAAGTTGTGGAGTCTCCAACTCAACAATGTGACCTTTGGCTTCATCTGTAAAGGTGTGTTCAGACCTCAGAAGGGCGACTATACTATTGTGGTCTGTTCCTGTTAAGCCACATCTGTGACCTCAACTCACTGTATGCACAGCATTCACCTTGGCCCATATCTACACGACCCTCTTTGGGACATGCAGAGCAAGGGGAGCCTGTGCAAACAGGAGGCTCCTGCTTCCTGCTGAGAGGTGAGGAAGCAAGTCTCTGGTCTCTGACCTGAGAGTCTTGTGTCTTGGGCAAGTATCTATGAAACTGTGGCAGGCTAGCTTGTTAGCTGGCAAGCAGGCTGCAACCTTAGATTCTTCATAATTCTCGACAATGAGATAATTCAGAATATTACATGAGGAAGGATGGATGGAAATGAAGTTTAGCCAAGGAGAAAGAAGTGTCACAGAGTAGTCAAAAGTTGTTTTCAAATATCCAAATAGATCATGTGAAGAAGGGCTTAGACTTCCATATATTCTCAAGAACATACTAGGTGAGGGGGCAGACATTTCATGGTGAATGATTCGGTTGCATTTGAGGGAATACTTCCAAATATGTGGAGTTGCACAGCAGTTTTGAGATGTTTTGTCAGCAATGAGCACTCCTCAGCACATGTTGAAGATGATTTAAAAGGGAATTTTTTACCTTTTGAGTCAAAGGGTGGAATAAACAACCCCTGAAACCCTTGCTGTGATGTGTTTTTGAAAGTCAACGGTATTCCTCACATTTAGAAATTCATCCGCTGAGAGACATTATTTTGGATCTTTGGTCTCAGAGTGCTAACACTCTAAGTGAAAATGCTCCTGGAAGTTAGGTGCCTTGTCACGAATTCCATATTTGAGCATCAGACTACTGACTTGGACCGACGGGAAGCACAGAGCAGCGGCCAGGGTGGCGGAGGCAGGTAGTACTGTCACTGTTCTGTGACCAGGGTCCCGACCTTGCCTCCTCCAGTCTTGACAAAGTTAATTTCTCCCTTCCCTCCAGCTCTCGTTCGGACTGGTTTGCCTTCCTATTTTATTATCAGCAAATAGTAACTGAGTATGTAATGTGTGATATTTGCAGAAGGAATTAATGAAATACAAAATGTAATCTTTGACTTTTATATAATTTAATTCTTTCACTCATTCCATAAACTCTTATTGAGAACCTACACTGTACTAAAATACATAAGTGAATAAAACATAGTTCTTGCCTTAAAGAATTGAAAATTTACTTGGGAAGACAGGATTAATACACAGGGAAAGAATCTCTAAAATGCAAGGATATACGACTAGGTGGTGGCATACAAATTCAGGGGGTCTCCAAAGAGACTCACATGATTCCCCCAGAACCCCAAGGGAATTGCCTGGTTGTTATCCCAATCGCCCCTCTGCAGTAAAGGAAGAAGGGAAGCCTCGTGGGCCGAGGGAGGAAGAGCAGCTTTCTGGAAAGCGTTGAAGAGCATGCTGCTGGAGTCGCTTTGGAATGGGAAGGAAATTGATGAAAGAGGGATTTAATAAACATTGCTATAAACTATGCTTTTGGAGACCTTTTCATGCCCTTTGAGAGATGTGAGTGGAGAATGAAATTCCTTTTTAATTACTTTGGGTGGTTGAAAGTTTACTTCTTTCTCTGAGAACAGATCTTCTGTTGCAGGTGATGTAGATGATGCTGGACACGTGCTGTCTTGGTGGACCTCATGGTAGTGACGAACAGGAGCTTGATTTCTGAGGAAGGGCGGGAGAAGCCAGGCGGACAGAAGGGCAGAGAGAGGCTGTTACCTGGAAGAGGGCTAGTGGGCGGTGCATGGAAAACAGTACTGGAAGTGTTAAGGGGATTTTGGGAGGCCACTGGAGAGACCCAGGTAAAGGAGAGTGTTATGCTCTGGCTGGTGTGGCTCAGTGGACTGAGTGCTGGCTTGTGAACTGAAAGTTCACTGGTTCGATTCCCAGTCAGGGCACATGCCTGGGTTTGCAGACCAGGTCCCCAGTTGGGGGTGTGTGAGAGCCAATTGATCCAACCGATCGATGTTTCTCTTGCTCACCGATATCCCTCTCCCTATCTTCCCCGCTCCCTAAAAATAAATAAATAAAAAGGAGAGTGTTAGGACGCTGGACCAGTCCATGCGCTTCTCTGAGAGCTCACCTCATCAGGGCTATCTCCTGTGTTTCCTACAGACTCCAGGGGACCAGGGTCAGCCCAGGGCCTGCAGTGCTGGCCTGCCCTTTTCTAGCTCCCTGGCAGTGGTATGTCCTCTGGCTCAGGTCCCGTTTCTCTCCTTTGTGAGTGTCTCCAGCTGTGGACCTGGCGTAAGAATCCTTGTTTTCATTCTTGGTAGACTTCCGGTCTCACATCTAGGGCCATTTCCTAAATGACAAAGACAGAACTGCAGAGTCACATAAGCGAATAAAATATTTATGATGAACCTGAGACATTAGTTTAATCACCTACATACCTTTCCTCTTGTGTATTAATTAATCCTGATAAATCCCCCTACTTCTTTTCCCCCTGCTACATCTAAATGGCTCAGAAAAGGCATGTTTGTGACAGGCAAGCTCAGGGGGTGTTTTGGGATCATCTTAAAAGAAAAATTTCTTAATATTTGAGATGGAGTCATGAGTGTCGCAGATCCATCATTAGAGAGTGCAGTACCGTTGAATTCATGGGAAACATCCTTTTTTACAGACTTGAAAACAGCCCTCAACTCACTCTGATTGGTCTCTGAGACCTTCTCTGTCATTACATAAGTCCGGCAGGATGAGTCAGGTGTGAATCCACCAGATGAAACCCTGAGCTCTACCAACAGCTCCTAGGGATTTTTTATACTAAAGGATTCAGAAGGAATGGGGAGAGGTTTCAGGAATTATGGCCCTCTTTCATGGCTCTGGCAACAGCGGTAAGTCTTTTTCTGCAGTTAGACCATGGCTTTAACCCTGAAGATGAAGACCATCAACACCAGCATCAACACAATCTCGCCACCACTGAGATGCGCTCCTGCTGAGGAATTGGAAAGAACATAACTCTGTATTGTCTTCTCATTTAGACTCATGAAATGTCTTACAATTTCCAGGGACACTTTCGGTTTGGTTTCCTTATTTGTGTGATTTACCTCTTGCTCAAAAGGAACGTAATTTCTGACATCCCATTTCCAAGAAAAAAAAATCATCTGATTCAGGAGGTAATGTCTTAGTCCATTTGGGCCACTGTAACAAAATAGCACAGACAGGGTGGCTTGTAAACAACAGAGGTTTATTTCTCCCAGTTCTGGAGGCTGTGGAGTCCAAGGGCGAGGTGCTCGGGTGCTTGCGTTTGGTGAGGGCTCTGTTCCTGGTTTATAGCTGGTGCCTTCTCGCTGTGCCCTCACAGGACAGAGGGAGCTGGGAAGCTCTCTTTTGTAAGGGCACTCATCCCAGTCAGGAGTGCTCTGCCTTCATGACTTAACACACCTCTCAAAGACCCCGTCTCCTAATACCATCATCTTTGAAGGTTAGGATTTCAACATATGAACGGTGAGGTGGGTGGGGGAGCATTCCGACCATTGAAGACAAATGGTAGTGGCAGGAGGACCTTGGAGGGGATAGCCACATCATTCCTAACTTGAGGTTTTATCTCCAAGTATGGTGAAGGAAATAGGGAAGTGTGGGAAAACATGGTGTGCCCTGGAAAGGACTGTTTCAGCACAGCCAGAGAGATGCAGGCGCACAGGGGTGAGGGAAGCTGCAGAAAGGAGAAGCAGGGGCCAGAGCACAGAGGATGTTGCTCAAGTAGGAATCCAACAGTGCTCGAGCCGGGCTGCTCAGGAACAACTTTGGGGGGATTTAAAAATACATCATTGCCAAGTCTTACTCCATACCGATGTATTTTCAGTAAGTTATGCCAGTGGTTTTCAACCAGAATGCTGCAAGGGTTTGTAAAACATGCAGTGCCTGACTATTTAGTCAGGGGCCCTGTCCTCTCTTCCTCTAGATTGTCAAATAAAAGAATGATAACAGCCAACACAACAATAACCGTCTGGTGTGAATGAATCAAAATTACTCCTATTTTTTTGTCAAATCGGCAAAAAATATATATTTTTGGTGTGCCACAGAATTTTAGTAATTAGTTTATGTGTACTATGAGATGCAAAAGGTTGAAAATCACTGATTTATGCCTTAGACGGTTTTCCTTCTAAACTGCAGTTGAGACCACTGAATAAATAGAAGTTTTGTTGGGAGGAGGTAAGTAATCTTGGAGCATGGGTTAATTGATTAGTTAACTAAGCAATAATTTGTATGTTGGAATGAAGAGATAGGGAAGTCCTTGCCCCACACTTTGAAGAGCTCACTCACTAGTGGAGGATATATATAATCAACAGATAGTTCGCAATATTGCTCTAGTATAAAAAAATTAGTTCTCTAGTCAGAACTCTAGTTCCTTCCAGAAAACAGTCTTTTTCATTCACACCTTTCTTTGGCTCTTGAGTGATCCTTGGGCTCTAACCATCACACTTGGTTTTGAAGGCTTGTTCTGGTAAGGCTTGGGTGCAGCGAGGGCTGGAGGGTCCTTCCGAGTGTGGAGATCGTAGGCAGATACAGGAAATTGTGTTCTGAAGGGGTGATAAGGCCAATCCAGAAAGTTTGATAGAGTGACTGTCAATTGGCATCAAAATTCATGGAAGAGTTTTAAGAAATAAGGAACTAGTTGACGGGGCCTGGCATATTTTGAAAGGATTTTTTGTGAGGATTTTTTGGGACTTATCAGGTATATTTAAGGGGTTGAAATAGAAGGGGTATTCATTGCGACATGTTTTACTTTGTGTATTTGGGAAAATGCATTCTGTTTGGGAAAGGTAGTAAGGTGGAAACCAAAGGCATTAAGATTCATAGAAAAATGGTGACATTATTGATGCTTTTCTTTTGCTTCATCAAGTAAATGAAATGACAAGGTAGCAACGTGATATGATTACTTGACTTTCCTGCTTCCAGGCAAGGAAAGGAGAACTCATTATTTCGATTACTATTGGAAATATTTCAAGAATATGTTAATCCACTTTTCTTCCTTCGTAATGGAGTGTAGTGGCTATAATGGAATATTTGTTACACTGAACCTCAACAGCCTCACATTTTGATGTTTCAATCGTATGTCTCCTTGTGTTATTTAATAATTATATCGCCTATAAATCTTACCTCCCTGCTATGTCTGAATGTTTATGTCCTCAAATTTACATGCTGAATTCTTAACCCTCAAGGTGATGATATTATGCAGGGACTTTTTGAGGTGATTCGGTCAGAATCCTCATGCTCGGGATTAGCGCCTTTATAAAGGAGATCCCAGAGAGCTTACTGGCCCTTCTACCATGTAAAGTTCTAGTCAGAAGACACTGGCTATAACCAGGAGGCATGCCCTCACCAAAGCCCTCTCCAGACACCAAATCTGCTGACGCCATAACCTTGAACTTCCCAGTCTCCACAACTGTGAGAAATAAATGTTTGTTGTTTATCAACCACCCAGTTTATGGCATTTTTGTTACAGAAGCTGAATGGACCAAGACACTCTCTAAAGAGTCTATGAATTCTTTGGGAAGCAGAACACATTTTTTGCATCTTGATCTTCCCTACAAAACTAGCCTATTGGCTTGGGCATTAGCAGTGAACCACGAAGAACTGTGAATGAGACTGGAATGACCAAGGAACATGAATCCTTTGCCTGTCGCTATGGTATAAATGCTTGTGCCCCCCACATCCCCATTAATGTTGAAAGTCTAACCTCTGAGGTGATGCTATTAGTAGGTACGGCCTTTGGGAGGTGGTCATGCCATGAGGGTAGAACCCTCATGAATGAGGTTGGTGCCCTTATGGAAGAGACCCCACAGAGCTCCCTGGTCCTTTCTATTGTGTGGGATACAAGGAGAAGCCTGGGGTCTGGAAGAGGCCTGTCATCTGACCACCTGGCACTGTGATCCTGGACTTCTGGCCTCCAGAACCGTGAGAAAGAAATTTCTGCTGTTTACAAGCCATGCGGTCTGTGGCACTTTGTCACAGCAGCTTGAGCAGTCTGCGACAGCTGTTCTAGTTTCTGGACCTGAGGTGCCACTGCTGCTTGCCTGCTAAGGGATGGTGATCAATGAAAGGGGGTGGAGCTAACACATTAAGAATGCAAATCACATAACATCAAAATTAGAAGCGCCTTATCAAGGCATGAGGAGAGCCTCTTCAAAGTAAGTTTTAGAGCTGAATACATGTGTTTATTTCTTCCATTTGAATCCTATCTCTGAACTCTGAAGAGAAAGGAGTACCTGAAACCTCCCTTATTTGATGGGTACTTATAGGTGACCTTTGAAAACCTGTCATCCTTCAATTATGCCCCCCACCTGGTGGCCCCTTTCCTGTATGGGCCCAGACTCAGCTCCCTCACTGCCTGATGATCTGTGATTCTGACAAAGGCTGGATTTTGCTGCCAGGGCTAGTCTTGGGAATCTGCAGGGAGGAAGATGTCTTGAGGAGGAGACATTGTTTAACATAAACTCAGTATTTTGGCTAAGCATTTTTTTTTCTGCTTAAGGGAGATGGGACTAGTACAGCCAATATCTACAAGTGTAATGATTTCATAACTCATCCATAGCACAGGCCATATTGTGCAGGGCTTGTAAAGTGCAAACCATGTGTGGACTCACCCCCCGCCCCCATATGCACATTTTCTTCTAGAGTGAGCATGACTGAGTTATCTTTGGGGCTTAGGCAAGAATCACATGTGGTCTGGCTTCACTAATCCATTTGTCTTTCCTTGAAAGGAAGCTTCAGCTGTGCAACTTAGCTTTGTTTACTTGAAATTTTGTGTTTGAACTTGGCCTGCCTGCCTAGAGGCTGGAAGGCCATGGAAAATGTGTGCATCTTAACGAAATCCAAAAGCACAATCACTTCGGCTCAGGCACAGACAACTAGGGACCATCTTCTACCCCAAGAAGCAAATTCAGGCTGAAAAGAAAGCTCTTTCCACTCTCTAAAAGATGAAAAATGAAAAAAAAAAGTGTTTAGGAATGAAAATTCATAAAACAAAATCTTGTATCCAAAAATGTAATAAGATTTCAAGCAGGATACTATGAGCAAATTTACTTTTGCATTAGTTCTATTTCAAATTATTGTGTTTCTTATAGAGTTGACTGCTAGTTTTATTTTTTGTTGTATCAAGTGTTATCAATTGAAGCTTTCAGTTCTACTGAATGAAATTTGTTGTGGTGAGGGGGAGAGGGGGCATTAGGAGAATCTGTTTGTTAGGAACATTTAAAAGGGTTAGTGCTTCTCTTACAACAGGAGTTCTTAAAGAACAGCCTTTCAGGTTAGTTAAAATAAACAGTGAGTTCCCTCCTAACATATTTCAAATGGTTTATAGTTTACTAGGGGACAGATTACTCTGTAAAGAGATAATGTAATGACACAAGATCACAGAAAGAAAAGCTGAAATATAAAGAGAGACAGATTTGGAGTTTCCATAATGTAGAAAATATGGGAAAGATTAAATCCAGTTTTTGAGAGGTCAAACAAACCAACATAAATAGCATACAAAAGCAACCGAATAGAAAATATCTTATGTTCGATGGATTTGGTAAGATGCCCAGCAAACCAAATGTGCTTAAAACATTTTAAATGGTATCAACGGTATCCCCTTGCTGCTGTTGTAGGGTTATGTTATCACTCTGGGAGGTCTTTTAACCCTTTAAATAGGGCTCTTTCACTGAGTGAAGAGGAGAAGTGTTCATTGGACTATCTGGTGTGATGGAAATCATGCGTCTTCCCATAATAAACAGATGTCTGGCCTCTCATTGGGATAATCAATTCTAATATTATTAAGCTTAAGCCCAATAAATCTGCCCTTGTATTTTTCTGATACAAATACAATATACCTACCACTGTTCAATATCTTTCATATGTGAAGTAATAAAACTGATTCAATATGAAATCTTGTACTTTACATGTAAATTGGATTGCTATGGGCCATTAGACTCTTTACATAAACAATATATTTTGTTTAAAAGAAAACTGTGCTCAGCTTAACATTCTGAAAGTTCATAATGTGCAAAATCACATTAACAGAGTCAATGGTGTCTGGAAGGAATCTGGCACGGCCAACGGAAGCATAGCAAGAAAGGGGCCTTAATTTCCAGTAAAACAACTTTTCTCCCATGGGGGGTTTGAACAAGATGGCTGCCAACAGGTGAAGGCTCACTAACATCAGGAGTAATTAAACACCTTCATTCCATAATCATTTGCTAAAGCATGCACAGTGTACCACACCCAGGGGCTGAGGTAGAGAAGCCTAAAAAGGTGGCAAACCACTTGCCTTTCCAAGAAGACAGCCATCGCAGCACAGAAAGGTGATGACATATTGAGGCCATGTCTGCCAACATAAGATGGTCTCGCAGTATCCATTTTTGAAATTAGATAATAGCCTTTATTCTGGTAGGTCAGTCTCTCATCCTTGGCTTACTTATCCCCATTATGTACAAAATCTGCAAACCAGAACTGTAGACAAACCTCACCCAAATGCGCGGCAATATTTGCATCTTGGCCTCCTTTGCAGCACTGATGCTTGTGCTCTGCCACAGCTGTCAGAGTAATGGCTTTTTCCCCCCTTTTTATCTGGGTTGGCTTTATTCCCAGATTCCAAATGAAAGAGACAGCATTTTACTTGACCACCCCATTCCAACCGTTAAATACTGTGCCTTCAGGCTCCGATGCTCTAATGGTCGATTAAAGTTGATAACAGTCTGTCCAATTTCCATTTTTTAACATTCAGCTTGCTGAAATTGTAATATTGTGAAACTCTGAAGTCTACAGAACTTGCCTGAGAATCTGTCTAGATGTCAACACAAAATAATAAACAAGGGGGAAAAAGTAATGCCAGGAGGCCTCAGCATTTGCAGAGCGTGGGTTATCTGTGTAGTCCAGCCAAGTTTGTGTAGCGTACAAGTAGACAATAGATCAACTGGTCTATCAAACAGGATATAGAGTGGAGGCACTCATGGGCTAGTTTATGGCTGCAGAGAGCAAACACCCTCAAAAACTCTTTAAACCACGGAACAGCATATGCATTCCCTTCCCTACCTGCCTGACCAAGTACTCAGTACTTCTTGGTCTTATTAAAAGCCATTCTTAACTTGTTTGGCAGACATATAACTCATAGCTCCTGTACTTTGTTGTTAGGAATGAAGGGTCACAAAAGTATAAATCTAATTGAAATATTTTCAGAAATCTGATTTCTCAGGGGATCAGAACAAAATAGATTGAAGTAATCTCTTGTTCAAGCCCATAGTGGTCTTTCCTGAGCCTTAGAAAAACAGAATGAAAATCAGGGATTTGAGATGGATTTGCAGACCAGTAGAATTCTGAGATAAGCAGTTTTATCTCAGATAGAAAAAACAAATTCACCATGAGCCATACTCCCTGTATTTATAATATGCAGACTCTACTTGGTGCCTTCCATTGTACTAGTCAGCTTGCCTTTCTTAGCCACGCTTGGATTCTTTCTCTGACTGTGAATGATCTCCTGGAGTTCTCATTTTTGGTAGACCAGTCTCATTTTTTTCCCAATAAATTGCTCAGCTCTAGGATGCTTTTTTCATGTTGGGTAAGCAATTGCTTATTTTCTGAGTGTTTGCTGCTAAAGTAAGTGCAGATGAGTCCTTCAGACTCAGAAATTTATCACTGTTGATAAATATGCCATTTCTGGGAATGCGGCTTCAATCTCCCTTTTCCTAGGCAGGCTAACACGAAGACCAGGAAACTTGAAGGGCCAGATACTTAGTTCTCCATGTTATTACCCCATCACAGAGCCTGTGCCTACTTTCTTACACAAATAACCTTTTCATCTAAAACCATGAATATTATTGCCTAAAAAGAAGGTTCAGCCTAACCTGACCTCTAACTCTTGTCCACTTCCTCTGTCACAAGGGCTCATGCCCTTAAGGGAAGGGAATGTTCATATTTTCTCACATACAGTGAGATAAAGGAAGAGCATGTAGAAACTCAACATAAAAATTGATGTGACTCCAGAATCTTTTCCCTCTTCCTTTGAGCTGTGGTGGCATAACGTCTGCCCCGTAGCACATAAGCACTGATGATATTTATCTCTATTGTGCTTTTTCTTCATATGGCGGAAGATGTTGGTGTTTAATGTTCATTGCTGAAGGGCTTTTGAACCCTGGGAAGCCCATCAGACAATGTGTGTGAATTAAAGGGGAGAGGAATACTCCATCTTCCGGGACTGTCTTCATTTCCCAGAAACAGCTATTGATATTTGCCTGGTAGATGCTTTAGGTCACAAACTTTCTGCCTCAAAAATCCATTTCTATTTACATGTTTGCCCTAGCCTCATCAATTTTTTTTTTTTACTTTTTTAGAAACCCCTAAGAAGTCCTGACATGCTACGTATTGATGATGATGTTGATAGTGATGATAATATAACAGTAGCAGGAATTAATACTTACACAGCACATTATCACGTGCCAGGTAGTTTTCCAAGCACATTACAAGAATTAATTTATTTAATCTTTAAGACAGCTTTGTGAGATAGGCACCATCATCCTCCCCATTAAGCAGATAAAAAAAAACTGAGGCATAAATTAGGTATATAACTTGTCCAAGGTCATATAGCTAGGAAGTGGTCAGGTGAGATTTGAACCCAGGAAGTCTGACTTGAAAATCTAATGCTTAATTTACCCTATTGGTGAATGTATTAGTTTGCTTGAGTTGTATAACAAAATGCTACAGACTTAAACAACAGAAATTTATTTTTCAGGCTAGAATTCCAAGGTCAAGGTATTGGTAGGTTCAGTTTCTTCTGAGGCTTCTCTCCTTGGCTGCCTTCTCACTGTGTCCTCTCCTGATCTTTTTCCTGTGTGTGTGCATCCCTGGTGTCTCTTTATGTGTCCAAGTTTCCTCTTCTTATAAGGACACCAGGCAGAGTGGATTAGGGGCCACCCTAATGGATTCCTCATTTTAACTTAATCACCTCTTTAAAGGCCCTGCACCTAATTTAGGACATAACTGTAAACTTCCAAGCCCCCCTGTTTCCTGACCTTTGAGTCTTCTGTCTTGCTTCATTGTTGAGTATCTCTTTTTCCTCCCTCTGTGCCAGGCATTCTGCTCTGCTCGCTTGCCCAGAGTCCCTGCCTGGAGGCCCATACCCTGCAGACTCAGTTCCATGTGAAAATCAGGTTAAGCCTCCGTTAAGAGCCTATTTCCATTAGCAGCTGCGATGTCTGCACTGAGGTGCTGTCCGCAGCCTGCTGTTGGAATTACTGAGAGATGCTGGGTCTTCTGTGGGCCTCCAAGTCACAGCATTTCCCCAGTTTCTGTTGGGTGTGCTCAGCTGTGAAGTTCTAATCCTCAGTTTTCTGATTATTCCTCTACATTTCTTGTAGGATGTGAGCTTTGGCTTCAATGTAAACGTTGAGTTCTGCTACTTCAACAAGTTCAAACCCCTTGGGTCTAGCTCCATCTCTGAAATGTCTTCCATATTTCTTCAAAGTGATGCTTGATAATGCAGAGTAAGTGGGAAAGAGAGAAATTACTAAAGGAGGTTGGAAGAAAACAGAAGATAATTAAAATAATCATTAGAAGAATGCAAAAGTGTCTGTTATACAGTGTGTCTGTTGCATTGGATAACTTATAGAAAAAGTGTTTGAAAAGCCTTCAGTGCTCTCCAGTGGGAGGTGGCATTATTGTTATAATTGTTGCATTTGTTTTATTATTCTCACCTCCAGATTCTGGTTTCTGTCAACATTGAAACTAGAAACAAATCAGTGGGTGGGTCGGAAACCTGGAAGGCCGGGGTCCTGTTGAACACCAGTGGATGACGAAGCTGTCTTCTTGGGGCTCTCAATGGAACTTCCAGTCCAGCTTTCTGAAGAAGCAAATGAAAGCTGAATGAAGAGACCTGTCCATGCTGTAAACAGGTGAGGGAAGAGACCAGTTCCCACATCAAGGCCATGCAAGTTTAGTTCAAAGTGCAGGGAAAAGGTACAGCCGCTGAAACACAGAACGATACCAACCGGGCTAAGGGGTTAGAGAGAATCAGAAACACTCTTGCAAATACAGCAGAGAGAGAGGTGAGGCTAGGGAAAAAATAGGACAAGCAATAAGTGTGAAAGGGGACTGAAGCTAGTAATGACTCAAAACAGCTGAGCTGCCAAGCCTTTTAAAAAATCCTCTTAAAAACAGAAGCAGAGAAGAAAAGGAACATGGACAGCAGTGGCACGGGGATGACCTTGAAGAATAATTAAGCCAAACCAAGTGAGGGGCTATTTTGCAGCTCAGAACATAGAGAAATCAGTGTGGGTTGGCAGGATTCTGAAGCATTAAGGGAGCCTGTGCTCTCTAAGCTAATTAGTTCACACACTTACAGTTATTTTGGGGAAAAGTAATAGGGATCTGAGGCTGCTAAGAAGAGAAGGGAATATAAAAGGTGGTTTCAATCTTAAACCAAGACAGAAGCCTATGGAAATGCAGCTCAATACAGCTGATGTCAACAGGCCATGGAGGGTGTGCCGGGGGCACCCCGCCATCCAGAGAGTAATGGGATCATTGGCAAGAACCATGATTGATTTTTTTCAAGAACAAAGCAGGCCCAACAATTGATTTTTTTCTTGTGCACAGGAATTGGCCGGATTTTAAAAGGTAGCATAAATCTTTGAACTTTACTCACGCGCTTTGCACCAGGGGTCACACCATTTATTTCAGAGTTGGGGTAGCTTGGCTCTGTGGACCCTTGCCACGTGAACTGAGAGTCGCCAGAAGACCAAGTCAAGCAGGAGGCAGAGGGCAGTTTATCCAGCTCATGCCTGTGTAGGGAGTAAATCATTTAGGTTCATGAAGCCTTCAGATGATTCCCAATTGGGGGATTGTGATGATTCCCTCAGAACGTGAAGTCCTACGATGAGATTCGGGAATGGTAAGATGAGGTTTGTCTTAGGGCAAAACTGGATGCTGTCTTAGTAACGTAACTGGGCCTGAAAAGATTCTTGAACGATGCCTGGACTATGTGAATTTTCTTTTTCCTTACATATTTGATATTTTACTCTTCTAGGAATGATGGTTATCATCATTTTGGAACAGCGGGAGGAAGCTGGCAGGAAGGCCAACCAGAGGTTAGGACGGACTCTCAGGAAAAGAGGGGTTATCCCAGGGTAGTAAGAGCCGCAAACGCTTCAGTGCTCCCCCTTCGTCATCCATGCTCTGCCTCATTCTAAGATTGAGTATGCGGCTTCTCTCACGTAGTCATCTCTGCGCCGTGTGCTTTTAATCCCATAACCTATTAACTCATCTGATTCCTGGGTACGCCCATCCAGTTATTTCTAACTTGAGCCTGAGTCTATTTTAGGTGGAGTCTGTACTGGGAAACGCAGAGCAGGCAGAATGTTAAGAATGTAGAGGCCAAAAGAAATATGCAGTCTCGTGCTTTCATGGCTCAGTTCAAAAACCCTATGGACGAAGATACGTCAGCATGTAAGATTCTGAAAAAGTAATCTGCTTTGATGAAATAAAGGGCAGGCTAGTAGACCACACAGAAGGTCCTGGCTCAGGCCCCCCTGACAGCCCTCTCCCCGTATGATTTCACTGCCCTGGATGCCTCTGGGGCAGGGTCTTTTCCGCTTTCCAGATGAGAATATTCAAGCACAAGTAAAGGGACTTGCAGATTTAGCTCCTATATGTAAAGAGGTTAGAAGTCATCGCTCCCATTCTTACAACAAGAAAAAAGCTTAACAAACTAAAAATCAATGACTTTCCTCAGACTATCAGAGAATGATGTTGAAGAACAAACCATCACTTTGAAATCTGGAGAGACAGGTGAATACAGAAAAGTCACACTGAGATACACTTACCTGTAGCAAAGAAAATACAATTTTTAATGTTTCTTATTCTTAATGGATCTGAAAGATAACTTTTGAAGGACCATGTTTTGCTGTGTATAATGTGCACTTTTTTGCCCAGATTTTTGAGGGAAAAATAAGGATGCACATTCTACATGGGTAGTGCTAATTCCATTTCTATATAAATGTTTTTAATTCGTTCATGTATGCTTAGGCATTAAAAAGTGTAACTCTAGGAAGCAGTAATGATATCCATATGCAAAATAATACCCTGGAATATAGTACTTGGTTTTGTTTCTAAATCTAAATAAATAAAAAATTCAATTAAAAATTAAAATGAAAGATTTTTTTCCTGAAAGTTTGGGCCCAAAACATGGGTGTGCATTATACAGGGAAAAATATGGTGATAATAGTAAAAATGTATTTGTGTGATTATGAGATTGTATGAGTTAGCTTATGTATAAGTGAAATAAAAACCAGCAATATCTCAAGGGCCAGGGAGGGGGGACTGGGAACACTCCTGTTGCACTTTCACTGAATGTGAAGCCGTAGTCTGCTATTTGAAGGTGCGCCTAGACTAATTAAAAACGTATATTTCAGTTTTCAGGACAAGCACTCTTTTCTTTAAAAAAAAAAGAATAATTGATATAGTAAGAGAAGAGAGTAAATGGATTCATGTGAAATGCTCAATTAAAACCAGAAAAAGCACCAAAATGTGGAAAAAGAAACAAAGAACAAGCACAATGAATAGAAGCAGCTACAAATGCAATAGCTATTAATCCATCCATATCAATAAACACTTCAAGGTAAATGCTCTAAATACATCGATTAAAAAACAGAGACTGTCAAAGTGAATAAAAAAATAAGACTCAACTATATTTTATCTGCAAGAAAACCACTTTAAATGGAAAGATGCAGGCATGCTAAAACTAAAGGGATGGAGACAGATTATCATGCTAACATTAATCAAAAAGAAAGCTAAAGAAATTATGTGATTTTAGACAAAGAAGACTTTAAAACAAGGAAAATAATTAGGAATAAAGAGGTACGTTATAAAATGATAAAGGGATTAATTCTTCCAATGGACATAGCAAACCTTAACGTATCTGTAACTAACAAAAGATTGCCAAAATATATGAAGCAAAACTGACAGAATTGGAAGGAGAAATGGAAAACTACATCACCATTGCTGGAGACTTCGAGACCCCCTTCAGTAACTGATAGATAAAACGGGCTGAAAATCAGTAAAGATATAATCGATCTGAATAGCACTATCGATCAACTTGATTACATCCCCTAACAACGGAATACACATTTTTCTCAAGCTCACATGGAACCATTTACCAAAATAGACTATTCTGGGCCATAAAACATATCGTAACAAATTTAATGTATTAGAAGTTATAGTAACTATATTCTCAGACCATAATGAAATTAAACTGATAACTAATAACAAAAATATAACGAATATTTGGAAATTAAACAAAACACTTCTAAATAACACATCAATGAAAAAAGTCTCTAGGTAAATTATGAATTATTTCAAACTAAATGAAAATAAAGCCTCAAAATTTATGGGATGCAGTGAAAACAGTACATAGAGGGAAAGTTATAGCATCAGTGCATATATCAGAAAGAAATAAAGATTATAAATCAATAATCTAAGCTCCCATCTTAGGAAACTCGAGAAAGAAGTGTGATTTAAGCCTAAAGCAAACACAAAAAAAGAAATAATGAAAATTAGAGCAGATGTCAGTGAAACTGAAAGCAGGAAAAATAGAGAAAATCAATGAAACCAAAATCTGATTATTGAATATATCAATAAATTGATGAGTATCTAGTTAGGCTAACATAGAGAAAAAGAGAGAAAACATAAAATTTCCAAAATCAGAAATAAAAGAGGGGTCATCACAACTGAGTCCATGGACATGAAAGGATAATAAAGGAACACCATGTATAGATCTATCCTCACAAAATTGATAACTTAGATTAAGTAGATCACTTCCTTGAAAGACACAAGCTGTCAAACTCATACAAGTTAGATAGGTTATGTGAATTGCCTTATATCTATTAAAGAAATTAAAACAATAATTAATAACCTTCCAAAAAAAAAAAAAAGAAAACTCCAGTTCCAGATAGTTTCCACTGGTAGATTATGCCATGCATTTAAAACAAAAATGACACTTTTTCAAGTGTCTTCCAGAAAAATAGAAGCAGGAGGAACATTTCTTGACTTATTCCATGAAGCTAGCATTGACCTAATGACAAAAGCAGATAAACACATTACAAGAAAGGAAAACTGCATTAACATAAAAGCAAAAGTCCTCAACAAAATATTAGTTGTTGGAGTCCAACACTGTGTTATAACCGTAACCAAATAGGATTTATTGCAGGGATGCAAGGCTAGTTCAGCATTAGAAAATCTATCAGTGTCATCTACCACATTAACAGGTAAAAAGGAAAAAACATAGTATAAATTTAGTATAAATTGGTGCAGAAAAAGCATTTGACAAAATCCAACACCTATTCACAATAAAACTCTCAGCAGCTAGGATTAGAGAGGAATTTACCCAATTTGATAAAAAAATATCTACAAATTGCCCCCTACAGTTGATATTATACTTAATAATGAAAAACTTTTCCCCTAAGATCGGGAACAAGTCAAAGATGACCTCTTCATCACTCCTATTCAATGTAATACTGGAGCCACAGATTGTGCCAGAAAAGAAAAGAAAAGAAAAGAGAAGAAAAGAGAAGAAAGTTATAGATTGGCTGAGAGAACATAAAACTGTCTTTGTTTACAGATGACATGATTGTCTATGTAGAAAGTGCCAAAGAACTGAAAAATCAACCAACCAACCAACCAACAGACTCTCCAGGAAATAGTGAGTATGGCAAGGTTATAGGGCACAAGTTAATATACAAAATTCAAATGCTTTCATATATGTCAGTAATAAACTATTGAAATTTGAAATTAAAAAATACCTTTTACGATAACACCAAAAATGTAATATATATCTATGTTCAAGATCTATATGTGAAAGAAATTAAACAAAGTCAGTAAAGGGAAAGATGTGTGTTCATGGGTTGGAGATACATGTCATGAGGCATATTAAGGAGAAGGCTGGGACCAAGGCCTCTGTTTTCAGATCCTCAAACCTGAAAAGAACTGTAATTTAAGGAACTGGATTTTGATGCTGTCTTAACAAAAACAACTTTTAACAGTAAGCCAATTAATTATCTAATTTGTTTATCTTAGCTTGTAGAAGGCAATATACTCTTGAGTGAAAAATTCAAACAGTATAAAAGGTTATGAAAGCAATTACTGTCACCCATTTCTGGTATGATTTTCCAGAAATGCTTTAATCACACAATCTTTCAGAAAGTGAGTCAGAGCTTGTAGCTCAAGATGTTAAGGAGAATACTGAGTATTCCGTCAACCTTTGTAAACCATGCATATGTGGAAGCTTTTGATTTCTAGTTTGTTTTAATTTTTTATAATGAATACCTACTAATTTCATAGTTAATTAATTCATAGTTAACTAATATTAATTTTGTAGTTAACACAAAATGTCTGGTTTTTACTACCCTGTATTCCTTTTAGGTAAGTAGTTTAAGAATGGGGTCAGAATTGGTGAGATTTTTTTTCTGTTCTTTTTGTGTGTGCATTGAGTGTTGAGTAGGTACAAGGAGTTTGGAAAGGATAAGATATCTAGAAAAGGTAAAAAGCAGGAGAGAAGAAAAGACTTTCCTTTTATTGTGAGCCTCTAGGCCCTTCAGGACTGTGTAGGAGTTTGCAAAGTGGGGTTCCCAGATCACAAGATTTTTCGTGTGGGCATCACTATTCTGGTGAAACATATGAAGCTGTAGAGACTTAATTTTCATCAGACCTTTATTTATTTATTCATTTATTTATTTTTAAAAAGATTTTATTTATTTATTTTAGAGAGAGAGGAAGGGAGGGAGACAGAGAGGGAGAGAAACAACAACGTATGGTTGCCTCTCACATGGCCCTCACTGGGGACCCGGCCCGCAACCCAGGCATGTGCCCTGACGGGGAATCGAACCGGGACCCTCTGGTTCCCAGCCCACGATCAATCCACCGAACTACACCAGCCAGGGCTTAGCAGACCTTTAAAACCTAGGGCTGTGACTTAGTGGCATCACACTGTGATTTTCCAGGCTCTGATTGTGGATAAGGAAGCTCTGCATCTTTTAAGATGATCTCCCTGTCTCCCCATTTGGAGTCCCTGAATATTCTTCCCTCAGCAAAGTCAGTGTGAAGAGTGAAGGGATGTATGTTGATGCACTCAATCTTATCATCATCAATACCTAGTCCTGATTGAAACCAATTCTGTCTTCCTATCTTTCATGTTTTGAGTTTCTTGCAAATCATCACAGGCATGCCACACTCTGGAAAGGAAATAACATACCATTTCAAATGAACTGAAAAAATCGGTTCAATCGGCAGGAGTTTGATACCAGTGCCTGACAGTGGTCTTGACCAAAGTCACCTGAGAAGACTTTCTCCTGAGAGCCCCATGTGCTCTGAGGTTGAAGCACCTAGAAATCTGTTCTTCCCGTCATACCATGTCAGTGTGGGCCCTTGGGCACAGCGCCCTGCGCTGAGGTTCAGGCTGAAACGAGGCGCGGGACGGGGTTTGGAGAAGGAGAGGAGCACTTGAGAAATTGGACAGTGGCTTCCTAGCTGCCCTTGAAGAACTTAGAATTTAGGGAGAATATTTGAACAATCTTAAAAGCATTATTTCAGCAAAAGCAAAATAAAGTGTCAACACCAGGGAGTGAAGGTGCAGGAGCCAGTGAGGGCAAAGAGAGAAGCAGTGGGAATGTACTTGGAAGATGTCACGCTTACACAGGGGTGTCCACGAGAACCTTTCAACGGTGGCGGCCAGGCTGGCCTCAGTTTACTATCTGGAGGCTCCGTGTAGCAAGGTTATGTTCCCAAATGCTGTGCTTTTGAAGTTCAGCCACTGCCTCTGCTCAGAATTTACTGGATGCTCTGTCTGCGATCCTTTGGCTTCGTGACATTTCTCTGTAATGCGACACTCATGTCTATACAGTCATGTGCAGCTCACGGACATAAACTCCTGCGGGAACCTGGTGGTTCAGGCGCTTATCCTCTATCGGCTCGAAAAACAGCGTGTCTCTCTTCCTGGGCAGCGCTGGCTCTCACCTTTCCAATGCTCTTATCTTGGTAAAGGTAATATAATTGTTATTTTTGGTTCTCATCATTTCTCAGTAGAGTAATTACTGTGTTTTGGATGTGCTGTGAAGAACACTTTGGATTGCTCTGAAAAGGCATTATCTGAGCCAGTTGTCCATCAAGTCTGCGGATGTGTGCAAGGGCAGGCTGGGTGAGTCAGAGGCCTCACATCACCAAATGAATCACCTGGAAACCTTATTAGAAACTTTCCAGTGACAGGCTCCAATATATTTAGTTGACATTCCTGGATTCTTTTGGCTTGACTTTGCTCATCTCAGAAAGTAGGAGGGTGATGCTGGGTGTTGCCAGCTATCTTTGTCTGTTCTGGGAGCTCATAGCCATGGAAGTGTTCATTCATTGCTGATGTATATGTAAAGCTCAGAGTGGGTAAGGAGCTTGATGGCATCTAACCCATACAGAAGCCACTTCTTTTTTCCCCTAAATTATTATATGAGGAGCTATTTTTTATCCCATGCCTGCTCTGTGTTAGGGACAATGCTTTACTAAGCACTAGATCAACCCTCTAATTCTTTCATTTAACTCTCACATCAAACGAGCTCCCATCTAATAGACAAGGAAACTGAGATGATGCCTAAGAAGTGCTTCTTTAGTTATCTTACCCAGTGTCCCACCTCTAGACTGTGTCAGAACAATGGAAACGCCATGTTGACCTCACTTTGTTACTTTTTGGAAGCTATTATGCAACATAGATTCATCTCAAAGGGCTCAGTTCAGGCTCATCAACCTCACATAGGATTGCTGGGTGTGGGGTGCAGATTTACTATTCAATTTTATCTTCTTCCTTGAAAAGAACACACAGATTTCACTAAATTTATCCACCATTCCCCCCAAAACATTTGGCATATCCAAGTTTATTTTTTATCTGCTGTCCTAACTCATCTTTAAGCCCAAATACACCTATTGTTTCTATCTTTTTTTAAGTTGTACACTTATCTGCCTCCAAACTGGTTATCTTATATGGGTTATCCGTTTCTGCACATTACAAGGTTATGTTGGGAATTTAATCTTTTTGACTCCACAACATCAATGAAGATAAACAACATTCAGTACCCAAAACAAGAAAGAGATAGTTTTGTTATTCCTTCACTAAGGTCTTCTCCCTTGCACTTGTCTAGTTTGGATAAATCAAGTTCAACCCCCATGCCAGCCTTGATCACATATATTTCTGGGCCTTGGTTTTGATCTTTGTAAAATAGTGATAGTTATGAATCACGTGTTTCTAACCATACCAACGCTGTTGTGAGGACAAAATAAATTAATTATGTACTCCCAAAGAATTTGTAATATATATAAAAATGGAAGGTCTCATGAACAATAGTGACATTGACCTTTCTCTTGTGGCCCCCTGTCTTCTGCCCTCACCAAAAACAATGTTTCCTACTCATGCTTCACTTTCAGATATGTTGTCATGTCTCTGAAGAGGTGCGCTGCCATGCCCCGTGTCTGCTGGGGCGACCATGACAACGGGCCACAGACTGGGTGGCTTGGACAGCAGAACTATATGTCTATGTAGTTTTGGAGGCTAGGAGTCCAAGCTCAAGGTGTCGCCAGGGTTGATCTCCTCAAAGGCCTCACTCTTTGGCTTGTAGATGGCCCTCTCCTCCTGTGTCCTCACATGGTTTATCCTTTGTGTGTCCTGATTTTCTCTTTCTGGAAGGACACCAGTCACAGTGGGCTAGGGCCTACTCTAATGACCTCATTGAACCTTAACTATCACTTTAAATACTTTATCTCCTACTGCAGTCACAGTTGGAGGTTCTGGGGGTTAGAACTTCAACATATGAATCTTGGAGTGACAAAATTCAGCCCATAAAGCCTCAACAGAATTTTTCTATCCTTCCAAGATGCCCTTCCTGTTTGTTTTCACAGCACCCTTCATTTTCATCATCATAGCATTTATTACTGCTCTAATTTCTTATTTACTTGTTTATATTTCACACTAGACTTGAATAAATCTGTGTAGATCTCTGCTTTGTTCTCCCTGTATACCCAGTTCCTGGAGCAAATAGAGCTCTAATTAATCCTTGAATATTTGTTGAATGATTTAGTTTTTGTTATCACCACTATGTGAAATTAAACCAAATATATATTCCATGTTTATGTTGCTTCACTATTATCTTATTTCATGTAAAAATTACAAGAGACCCATGTGTAGATAGTACCATTAACATCCCTGTTTTATAGTTGAAGAATTTGAGGCACTAAAACGTCAAGTAATTTACCTAAGGTCAAAGAGCAAGTAATACTAGTGAAGATGGAATTTGAGGCTAGAAAGTATGACTTCAGAGCCCTCAAGCTTAAATACAATGTTGAGATGTTTCTTGGCAGAACAATAGTTGTGGTTTATAGTCACTCCAGCTGCTGGCTCCTCCAAGCCTCCCCTGATCCATGTTATAAACAAAGAATTTTTTTAAATTGTTTAAATTGGAGTAGAAAAATGGAAGTAGAGCTAGAGGAGGGTAGAGATCGGCAGGTTTGGATCACAGCATAGGGGGTGTGGTTGAAGCCATGTCGGGGGAAAAGAGACTGCAGGAGCTTGTAGGGTATACGGTTTAGGTGAGAGGATTCCCAATTTTCATCATTCCATCTTACCTCAGAGACGACCAGCTCACAAATCTCTACAGTCTTCAAAGCACTCTCACATGAGTTTCAAAATAGTCAACTAAGTAAGCTGAGAAGTTATGATCTATTTGTTTCTACTGGGAAGGAAACAGATTGAGAGTGATTAAGCATATTGCCCGAGCTAGTCATTGGAGTTCCCTGAGTTTAAATCCCAAGTCTGCTTTTCTGTCCCTGGGGTTGAGTTTAATGTGGGAAAGGAGGAAAGAGAGAATTTCAGAGGAACACTGTCAACCGGGGAGGAAAAGGAGGAAGAGTGGCCTGACCAAAAGGTTGAAGTGGATGCTAGGAAATGTTGAAGAACAACTAAGACGGTGCTGGTGACAGACGTCAAGGGGTCAGGGACTCTCAGAGTTGAAGTGATCAAGTGAGGTGACAATTGAATGCTTCATACACAGGTGACAATTGACAATTGAGCATGTTCCAGGACACATTCTTAGTGGTGCAACATGGTCAGATCTTAGTCTATGTGCAGATGAACTCATCTCTGAATGAAATTTGTATTTTTTCCTAGAATTTCCATTAGTCCAATAATACTAAATTGCTAGATATTGTTTTTCTGTGTATTTGTTTTAGTTCTGTCTACCTGAAGGCATACTGCTACTCTTTGGTCTTCAAGATGGGTCCTCCAGAACAGATTTGTTTGTAACACCAAAGTACATGTTTGTTCCTGTCTCCCTGTTTACATACCCAAGGTCACCTTGTTGTAATGCAAAAAAGACTATTATTTGAAAACTACTATTTCTGAGATGTGCCGTCTTTTATCTTGACTTTCTTTTCTTTAGTCTTCCATGAACTAGAAATAAAAATTAGGTATGTTTTAGAAATATGTCTAAAATTAGAAATGAGATTTTTTTTCTCTTGAACTGTGAGAGTCCCTCAGCTTTCTCCCCCTAATTTATTTTCTGACTGTAAATTGTTGTGCTGTGGTGGACTAGCCTAACTTGTAATGAAGTTTATGATATACCTAGCTGGAATGGCCAATTGGCAATGAGGTCACTGAATAAAATGTTATTTGTCTACTTCTAAGAATCCTATGGAGTCTGTTTTCTTCCTGCCACGATTAACCCTCACTATCAGGTTTTCTTATTTACCAGGGTGAGAACACACTAACTTGAGGAATAAGTGCTATCCTGGTTAGCTTCATAGGTAACTTTTTGGAAGAGTTGTAGGGTGAAAGAATGCTTGGTCTGTATTGTTCTCTGTACCTTAGCAGCATATCCTACTGTGGCCAGCATGCTACAAATTTAATTATGATGCTGGAAGTCATTCAATTTTAGACAAAATGGTTCAGCACAGTATTGATGTACAGATTCTTAAGTATTCTTTTGTGCATCAGCTTCCCCCACACTCCTTTTGATGTGGAGATCTTAGGGACTGTAAACCTTGTGCCTAGGTCTTGGGTCATGAATTTGGCTTTGGATAGGCAACGCTATCTTTTCTAAAACATAATCGACCCATTCCTGCCTCTGGGTCTTTTCTAATTTCTCTGTCTCAAATGCCCAGTCCCATGTATTTCTGTCTGTGCAAGTCCTACTTGCTCTTTAAGTTTGTTTCAGGTGCTTCTTTCTCTCAGAAGCCTTCCCTGAGATGAAAGTTAACAGTCCATGAAAGTTAACAGTCCCCCTCTGTATCCTGTTTGCAATTGTCCCTAACTATGATCTAGTATATATTGTCAATTTGTTTTCTTCATGCTTAATCTTGCCAGTAGATTGTAAGCTCTTCAAGGCCAATGGCTCTGTCTTTTTCAAGCTTTGTGTGATCAGCATCTTTCTAGCACAGAGATTTGTTTATGATAGGTGTGAAATAAATGTGATATTGGTTGATTTATGAGCATGCTCTCTAATATGAGACATATGGAGTTCATTGGCTTCGTGCTTGAGTGTCACCCCCACCCCCATCCCTTTTTCCAAGTTATCCTCTTGGCCTGGCCCAGCTGGAGCTGTGGAAAGTAGATAAATCACCCAGCTCCCAGGTCAGACAGCTCAGAGACAAATGAACACAGCAGGTTGTTGCCACTGTAATGATGCAGTGGCTGTGCTGTTTGCCAGTTTCTGGACAACAATAGATTGCCTTCCTTCTCTTAACTTTAATGCCATTTCTCATAAGCCTGAAATTGCACTTACTATTTTTTGACTTCTTGTCCCCCCATCCTGCCCTAGTTCATGTCAGTGTTTCCTTAACTAACATTTTTATGGCTTTGAAATCAATTCTGTGCCACATATAAAGACATTCTCTGTCTTTAGCCTTTGTTCTCAGGACCAGCCCCAGCATCCTCCATTAGCCCTGCACATGGCTTCAGAACCACTTAAGGGTTTCTAGTCTCTGATTCCTTTTTATTTGAAGTCTGTTTAGATCTGGGTTGACATTTATGATATAGACATTCTCCTGCTTCTTTTTTATTGGTTTATTCCAGGGAAATTGACTCTTTGGAATTATGGAATTGACAATATTTTGGCTTGAACAATCCTTGTTAATTGGAAACCTCACTTATTTCACCCTGTTCAACTTGAAAATTTTGGAATAGAGGAGAGATTTGTAGGTTAAGGCAGATGGCATGGAAAAGACTTTACTGATTCTCAATGGCCAGACACAGAATAGTATTCAAGATCTTTTACAATCTAGATTTGGATTACTTTTTTTTTTCTTTATGTCAGCAATGCGGGTTTTTTAATTCAGCACCATGGACAGAAGAAGTTAGAGTGAAACAGCAGGGGGAAGTTGAGGACACAGTAGGGTCACTGTCATTCTTGGGCATGGTGTCTTTTAAAGGCACACACATTTGGAGCTGAGAAAGTGTAAAAAGGATACCTTTGCTGCTCTAAAAGGTCGTCTGAACTGAAAGGTGCAGTAAAAATCCTGCACTTTGGAATCAAAATATCAAAACTTGAATTCTGTCTTTTATATTTACTAAGTGCAAGACTGAGCCTGGCCTCGCTGAGAAGTAGTCTCTTTATGTGTAAATTTGGGAAATTACTACCTTTAGAAGACATAGAGTGTACTTCTGAGGACTGGATTTGAATCCTGGGCCTACTCTCCTAGTTTGGGCAAGTTACTTAAATTCTCTATGGCTATTTTCTCATTTTTTAAATAAGGATAAAATGGTACTTTTTTTCACATGGGGAAAAGAGCACTAAGTGAAATAATATATGTAAAATTCTTGGAAGTGTACCTGGAATGTAATACACTATTATTATTATAATACCCATTAGATAAGATTATCATGCAAATTAAATGAGAATATATGTAGAATATTGGATAGAGACTACAATAAGTTATGTGGTCTGCTATGTGAGGCTCTGAAATTTGGTTCAGAGTGGAAAGGACTCAAATAATCTAAATACAAATCCAGGAGCCTGATTCAATGGTCTTTGGAAATTCTGCTTATAAACAGGGGCCATTTTGCTTAATTAATTAACTAAATAATTCATGTATTCATGCATTGATACATTAATTATTTTATTCAACAAGCATTTATTAATCATTTATGGTGTCTAATGCTAAGGATTATAGCAGAGAAAGATCATTTAGACTGAAGCCTGCCATCAGAGATTAGAGGAAATAAAAGACATATGAAAATCATTAATTAAATGAGTGAATGAATATTAAGTACTTAATGTTGTGGCTGGCAAATAGTAGGGATTTAATATTTATCAGCTGGTTTATTGTAAGCTATTACTACTATTATTACTCATACTATAGAGTTTAGTGAGTGGCTGTCAGATATGTTCAGAGGAGGAGTGAGAGATTGCTACTTTGGGGAGTTACAGGCAATATCTTCAGAAAGGCAGTAGCATTTGAGATGGGTCTTGAGGCATAGGTATAACCTGGCCATGAGCAAGTGGAGTAGAAGTAAGTCTCTAGCTGAAAGGTGGGATGTGAACCAAAAAGTGGTAGGGGCTCGTAGGGGAGTAATTATGAGCGTATAACAAGTATGTCAAAGTGGCAAAACCAGTTTGTACCCTTATTGAGAATTGTGACTGGGAAGGTGGAGAATGAGCTTGGTAGCTTTGGATGTCAGACTGTGGACTTTGGACTTTGTCATGTGAGAGATGTGGCACTATTCAAAGTTTTTTGTTTTGTTTTGTTTTGTTTTTTCCTCCAGGGGAATGGCCAGATACTGATCTATTTTTATGGTAGTCTTTTAAAAAAATAATTGATAATAGTCAACGATGGCACCATAGTTCCCATTTTATTTAATTAAATTCTTTGTGAGAATTTCAGATATAAAAACTGACCGTGTCTAGTCAACCCAATTTTGGATGTTTTTTTTAAATATTAAAAAATTATTTTGACTACAGTTGACATATAATATTATATTAGTCAGGTGTACAACATAGTAATTAGATATTTAAATAACTTATGTAGTGATCACCCTGGTAAGTCTCTTGATTTGTGACTCTCTACTAGCAGATGCAGACATATCTTCCTAGGACTCATCCTCCAAACCTGGACCAAAGGCCTTAGATCCTCTGCTATTATGGGTGCAGCTGGTGGTGGTATCTGTGCTGACTTTGTGCTAAAAGCTTCCTGTTCTTGTAGGAGAAGTAATGTTTCACTTGTTTTATTCTCTTGTCTGGGAGCTGAGTGTACAAAGAAATTGAGCTTGTTTCTGTCTGATTTCAGTCTTCACCATCTCATGCTGGTGAAATAAGAATCTGTGCAGGTGAAGGGGCTGAAGGGTAATGATGTCCAGAGAAGCGATGTGAGAGGTGAGGATGTCCTTTATTCCATTTCCTGTTCTCTCTCCTTCTTTCTCTTCTTCCTCCCTCTCTCTGTCTGCTTTCCTCTCAACACACATGTACAATGTACACAGAACGTGGAGCCCCAGACTGCTTAATAGAAGCAAGTTTACATGAAAGTCAACTTCAGCTTACACTGGGTGTTTCCTTTAGTCTTCCGAACCTGATCCAATAACCGACACAAGAGCCTCTCATATCCTTTTCATTTAAATTAGAAGTAGTTTTCATGTTGGCTTTAGTTACATGATGCCAGTGATTGTGAGGCAGACTTTAAAAGAGATCATGAAATCTCAGCTCTCCTTGACCTGAGCATATATGGAGAGTGTATAGAAATAATTGGGACGAGTAGGTGACAGTTCATCTCTCATGGACTTGAACATATTTGGAGAGTAGATAGAAATAATTAGGATGAGTAGGTGTAAAGCACCAACAGAGAACGGTTGAATTTGGGGAGGTACTTTGGCAAGGAATTGAGGCAATTGCAATACTCCCAAGCAGCTGACCCTTTTGAAGAGAATTGCGATATCTATGTGGAATGTAACTCCCCAGGAATCATCTCTCTTTGCAAAGAAACAGTATTGTTTATTCAATCACTTGATATTTGAGCACTGCCTCTGTGTCGGGACAATGCTAAGCCTTAAAGAGACAGCAGTAAACAAGACAGAAATTCCTGTGCTTACAAAGATCACGTTGTAGAACAGATGGAGGAGTCATCTCAGCAGCATGGGTCTCCAGAGACCACTCCCTGCTTCCATTATTCTTTGGTTTTAGTGAAATACTTTGGCCTAGCAATGGGAGATGGGCTGGCCCTTGTTCCAGTAAGGAGTTTAAAGTTCCAGATTCCAGCCTATTGTTCTGATCCAGGCAGAAGGACACGGATGAAAGTTTCTACTGTAGGATAAATGTTTGGGGGAATCTGCTATTGTGTTTTGCCCACATTGAGTGTCAGGGAGTGCAATGAAAGACAGGAAGACAGAGAAGCCCAACTGCCTAAATAATTCAAGTCTTCTTAAGGGTTAGTGAATCAATGCATTTTAAAAGAATACACCTTTTCTTAAGTATTGGATGATAGAGTAGGTCAACGTTGGATTGACTAAAACCTGAATTGACTTTTGAGATAACACACAGAGGCCTCAGAAAAGCACCTGGAAGGATAAGGATTCAGCCAAATTTGCCTGAGCTTTGAGTCTGTAGCCTGTGCCTCTCTTCCTTTCCACTCCTGCTTTGGCATTGCTGCTGGCAGAGCCCTTGCTACTTTCTGTCATCTGCTCACAGGCTTGTCTGCTACCAAATGCTGCCAGTTCACAGGATAACCCAACACCCATACCTGGCACTCACCTGACACAGTCCAGTCCTGTCACACAGCTGCAGCACAGGCATTTCTGTCTCCATTAGACACCATGCAGCAGGCAGCCTGCGGCAGAGGCTTCTGTGGGCAAGCTCCACAGAGCTAGGCCTGCCGGCTCCTTTGTTTGCATACACCAGATTTGCACTGGGCTATCATTAACCAAATGGAGCACAGCTGTGCTTACTGAGAAAGTGTGCTTCCTCGGATTTGTGGACATGTTAGAAACTCTTCAGCCACAATATCTGGCTCGAGAGCCCAGAGGAACATGTGAAACAGTCTTAGTTAATGTTTGAGTCTCTTTGGACTAATATCTCCTGGGCTGACCTACTGATCAATCCATAGGTTCCTTAGTCAGAGAATTACACCTTTGGGATGAGTTGAGTTTTCCCTGTTAAGGCAAATCCCCCTAGCAAGATCTCACATTAAGCAGTTCCCAGCCAGCGACACCCTCTTTAGTGTGAATTGCAGGCTGGAAAGTGCCTCTGGAAATCAAAGACAGAGCTGAAAAAGACCAGATGAGGAGGAGAAAGACCTGAGTAGGAGTTCTCTTCGAGGAGGCCACCAGAGATGAGAAGCTCACAGATGGAAGGCAGAGCTGTCAAAGACCAAGTTTGTGTACCTCCAAATGTGCCCAGTATCACCCCAGAACCAGACAAGCTTTTATTTATTCTTGCAGTATGATAAAAGTTATGGTTAGATAGACCTCTTGCCCACCTTTTCTCATTTTTCTCTCCTTCCCTCTCTTCTTTCTCCGTGACCTTTAGTTATTTTTTTACCTTTGTCCCCCTTTTTTATTTTGTCTCTATAATCTCACTGGTCCAAGATCTAAGTTGTCACCAGTGGCCCACTGCGCAGTTCCCCACATACTTCTAGGAACCCAAGAATGACTCACAGGGCCATGATTTCTGGAGTGGTGGTGTGAGGAGCTCCATGAGCCCTCCCTCTCAGCAAAAAATAAATAAATAAAGCCCCCAAAACATAAGTGTTGAAAATGATATATGTTAAAAAATATTCTAAATCTCTGGAAATTGTCTTCAGGGCATACAGCAGATGAATCACTATTTATTCAAGAAGGTTTACCAGATCTTAGTAAGAACAGTAAGAGTCTGTGGCATTTGCACTATAATTGCTCCTCCCTTTCCACTCTCCCAGCTCACGATGATAGGCACGTGCAGCCAAGAACACAAGGCTCCATCTCCACCCAGTTTCCAGTTCAGAGCTATGGTGCCTCCCATGGAGGACCAGCCCCCAGCCCTTCTCATCTCACCTCCCACTCCCGTACCTGTGTTTCAGAGGCTCTATTTCAGGCCAGGGTGACTGAGAAATATGGGTCTCTCTTCATCTACCTAACTCCCACACGTAGTGCAGAAAATCTACCCCAGATGTGGAAGGCTATGGATAGAAGATCCAAATCACCTAATTTGGTTATAGGGCAAAGCCTTCATGCCAGGAGATGCAAGTTGCAAAGTCTGTAGGTTGCTGCCCTAGCCCAAAGTGAGGCTAATAAAACTCAGGGAGCAGGAATGTGATTCTGAGAGTAGCAGGCCACCGTTCCTGACTTCAGCCATGGAGCAGTCATGCAGATTCATTGCTCAAGAGGAGAGGGAGGCCTTAAGAACAGAGAGCTCCGAAGCTCTCCCCAGGAGACTCACTTTATTGGTACTATAGCGTGAGGACATTTAAGCCTAGGAGTGCTTTTAGAAACAATGAAGATTTTAGTGATAACCAATTAAAAGGAGACTGGTAGCTCCATGAGAGCAATGCGCTAAACCTTAGATCATTTAGAAGTCTACTGGAGAGAAATGTAGAAAGAGACAGCAAAGAAGAACCCTCCTGGGGTTGACACGGAACTCCAAGACTGGCCTCAAAGATTATCCCTTCAATGGGATCCAAATTTAATTGCAACAGACTGTAGAACAATTTGTGCCCCGGGGCATTGTCAAAAATAATAGAATAATCAGCTATCAATTAGTGGAGGCTAGTAGCTGGGCATGATATCAATGGAGGCAGTCAACTTAACAGAGAGATCAGGGAGAGAGACGAAGCGCTAATGAAATCACTGCCGTCCCAGGGTGACAGCTTGCAGGCCCAAGGCTGTGCTCTCTGAGTAGGAACATCAGAGGCTCCATTCTTAGGCGGAAATAGACCACTAAAATGATCCTGACTCTCCAAAGAGAAAAATAGGTAAGCCACAACAGCAAGCCTCAGAGCAGGGGGTCAGTGTATGGAGCTGCTACAGTAGATTATCTAATAACTCTGGTTTCCCATGAAAATTATGAGATATGCAAAAAAAATAAAGGTGACTCATAGAGGGAGAAAGCAGGCCACCGTTCATAGAAACTGGCAGCGATGGGCTCAGATGTCAGACTTGGCAGACAAACATTTCAAAGCAACCATTAATAGATTGTTCAAAGAACTGTAGGAAACCGCTTAAACAAGCAAAGGAAGGAAGGGAGATATAGTGATAATGTCACATAAAATAAGGAATATAAAAAAGAGATAGAAATGATAAAGAAGAACCAAGTGGCTATTATGAAGGTAAAAAGTACAACTAAAATTAAAACTTTACTAGCGTGGCTTAACGGTAGTTTTCAGCTGAGAGAAGAAAGAATCAATGAACTTACATATAGATCGATAGAGATTATGCAATCCGACTGAAAGAAAAGAATGGAGAAAACTGAACAGCCTCAGAGAAATATGGAACACACATGTGTAATGAAAGTAACAAATGAGAAAAGTGAAAGGAGCAGAAAACATATTTGAAGCAATCACAGCTGAACACTTTCTAAATCTGATGAAAACTATTAATCTGTATACAACAAAGAGGCTCAACAAATTCCAAATAATAGTAAACACAAAGAAATCCACACCAGACGTGTCATACTAAAAATGCTGAAAGTAAAAGGAATCTTGAAGGCAGTAAGAGAAAGTGACTTGTCACATGCAAGGAGACCTCAATAATATTGTCAGTTAACTTCTCACCAGAAACAACGGAGGCCAGAAGGCAGTGAGCTGACATATTAGATCTTCTGGAGAAACAACAACTCAAACAACATCACCCAGACCGGTTGACAAAGAATCCCGTGGCCTGCACAGCAGCCTTTGGAAAATGGAGGTAACATAAAAATACTATTATAATGATTTATTATAATAAAACCCACAAACAAAATGTGAGAGACTTTTTAGGAGTAAATCTGCAAGAAATACCAAAGGAAGTTCTTCAGGATAAAAACAAATGATTCTAGACAGTCATTTGAATGTACATGAAAAAAGCAATCAGTAAAGATGATCATGCAATTATAAAAGACAGTATAAAAGCATGTTTCTTCTCTTAAGTGATTTAGAAAGCAATTGTATTAGGGAATATGTATACAATTGTATTATTGGGCCTTTAGCATAGAGAAATGTAATATGTTTGATGATACATGTGCAAGGAGATAGGTGAAAACTGGATTGCAATAAGGAAACCACACTAGTTGGTAACTTGAATGCACAGGAAAAAAAGGACCTGAAATGGGAAATTAGAAGATTAATATAACAAACTTTAGAAATAAACATTTATTCTCCTGTTTGCTCAACTTCTTTAAAAGACATATAATTATATAAAGTAAATTTATATATACTTACAAAGTATATTTTGGAGATTGTGGCATATCTAGATGTCATATGTATACCAATAATAGAACAACCGTCTCCCTGTAATTGGTATAAACCTGAAATAGATTCTGGTAAGTTAATACATGTATGAGATGCCCTAGAGCAGCCACTAAGAAAATGACTTCGAAAATGGTGAAAAACTAATTAAAGAAGTTAAAGTTGTTACATTAGAAAATGTTTGCTTGATGCAAAAGAAAGCAGCAAAAAAAAAAAAAGAATAGGACAAAAAAGACAAGCAGCATGTAGAAAAGATGAGACAAATGGCAACCCTAAATTCAACTCCAGCAATGACAGTATTAAATATAAATAGACTAAACAATGCAATCGAAAGGCAGAGATTGTGAGACTGGATTTAAAAAAATCACATGCTGTCCGTGGGAGATGCATTTTAAATTCAGGATACACAGAGGATGAGAAGAGAAGGGTGGAAAACGATGTATCATACGTGCCAACAGGAACGGCCATCACTAACACCAGACAAAATAAACATGGCATAAAAAGTTCATGGAGATAGAGGGACATTTTAGAATCATAAAAGTGTCCATCTACCATAATGAGGTAGCGGTTAACATACTTATATATATGTACTCAACAACAGAGCCCCCAAGTACGTGAAACACACACTGTTGGAACTGCAGGGAGAAATAGCCGACGCAGAAATAATAGCTGGAGCCTTAAATACTCTGCTGTCAGTAATGAATAGAACAACTAGGCAGAAGATTAACAAGGAAATAGAATCCTTGAACAACATTATAACTCAAGGAGACCTAGCAGACAGCTAAAGAAACAACAAGAATTGAATGTGTAATACGTCATTCTCAAGTGCACACGGACCATTCTCCAGTACTGACCATCTGGTGGGCCCTGAAAAAAACCTCGGCACATTTCAGGTAATTAGAATTATCAACATATACAGAGCATACTCTCGGATGACAACAATATGAAATTATAAATCAATAACAACAAAATTCACAAATATGTGGAAATTAAACAACTCACTGCTAAAGGACCAATGGATCAACTAATAAATTGAAGGAAAATTAGAAAGTACTTTGGGATGAATGAAAATGAAAACACACATCCCAAAACTTACAGCGGTGCTTAGAAGGAACTTTATAGTCCTAAATGCCTATATTAAAACAGAAGGAAGATCTCAAGTCAATAACTCAATCCTTTGCCTTAAGACATTAAAAATACGCACACTAAGCTAATGCAAACAGAGGGAGGAAACATAGATTCAAGCAGAAATTAACGAAATGGAGACTAGAAAAACAGTAGAGAATATAAACAAAAGCAGGAGTGATTTCTTTAAAAATATCAACAAAACTGACAAATCTTTAGTTAAACCGATTAAGACCGGAAAAGAAAAGACTAATTCACTAACATCACTACAGTTCACAGAACCGTGGAGGCTCTGGTCGATGCAGTGACACGTGCACACACAGACACACACGCGTACACTCACCACAGTTGACAAAAGGGACGATACAAAACTGCTACCACCTCCTTGTAAAAACCGTCAGAACCAACAGACCACCAGCACCAGTATAAGAGTGCAGTCACGGAACAAGATAATGTAAAAATGGGCAGTGTCCTCTCTCAGAAGTAATAAAGTTGATGACACAGAAGAATGTAGAATACCACTTGTGATATCAACAAAACCCCATTAAGATATGTAAGAATTAATCCAAAGAAGAATATAGAAAACACAAATGGAAAAAAATTCTATTGAAGGATAGATAAGAAAACTTTTTTAAAAGGAAAAACTACCCTGCATTTACTCATGAACATAGTTCCCTGCAAATTGGTTTAGGGATGCATCCCGCGGTGGTCTCCCAGGCAGCTTTGGCGGTGGGCTGCGTTCCTGGAAGCACCATCCACACCACGTCAGTGAGAGACAGGGAAAGGAGACGAGTGGGAAAGAGGCCAAGGCAGCTATTTGACTGACCTCTCAATTTCTAGAGGGCCCAGAGGAGTGTCCTGAGCACAAGGAACCCGTGGAAGTCAGTGAGAGAGCACCAGCAGGCAGAGGTGGAGGCAACCCGGGACCACCTTTGTCCATGACTCATGTCTGAGCCGGGGTGGCTTGCTGGATGATGCTGAAAGACGCAGAATCCCCCTGTACACAGCGAGGGTCCCGGTCCCCACTGCATCCTCCTCACAGGGTGGTTGGGAGGATCCAACAATGCAAGGGGAGTATTTCTTGAAAAATTTAAGAGCATCGTGTGGCATTTGAGGTGACGTTCCAGCTGTCTCGCTGAGACAGACGAAATGACACTCAGGTTCTGAACATCAGAAGCACCCAGGTTTCTCATCTCCTGTGTCATGCCTCAAAACTGCAGTGGAGGGCCTAGAAGGGGCTGGGGTTCACTTGGAGTCAGGGCCGAAACGAATAATAACTTCAATAACTCAGGGAGCTGCACTTAATCTCCGACTTAGCAATACACCTACAAGGCGCTGCCTCTGATTCTCCTCTCTGAGCACAATGGTCATGGCTGCTGGCAGCCCGCTCTCCATTAAGCCTAGTTTACTAGGAGGGGAAAACACGCAGCAAACTTGCCTTTGCAGCTGGCGAGGTGCTTAGTTGGAAGAAAGTGCACATGAACTCCAGGAACTTAGGGTGCTGTTTTAAAGAAGGCCTGTACACAGCCTTTGATGGCAGGGGCCTGAGAGTGGGGGAACCCTTTCTGGGGTGTCCTTGGAGCACAGTTCAGACAGTTTTCAGAAGTAAGTAAGACCTCTCTTGGAATTAGATAAAGTTACCAGGATAAATGAATTTTATAATAACCACACCTTACATCTAGAGGCCGGGACCATTAGAGAAGAGGGGAGGCAGAGAAGGTGGATCTGGTTGCCTTATTTTCATTTGTTAATCAAAATGATATATTTATTAAATGCCTTCTATTTTTAAAAACTTCACAACAGTTTCATATTTGGAGACTTTCACCACACCTTTAAAAAATTAGGGGGAAAAAAATCCAACCTCCCTCATGAGGTGAAGCTCTCACGAATAGCAGCAGCATAATCTTGTCTAAATTTTTGTCTCCAGCACACTCACGGGCTTTCTTGTGGTGACAGCGGCATCGCCTTGTCCAGGAAGTGTAGGAAGCATTCCTAATCTATGGCCTGCATGTCCCCTTCCCCACGAACGGGAATGGCTCCAAGCTGTCTGGAAGGGATGAATGGCTGCCTGCTACAAATGAGGGCGATTCAGCACACAGGGAGGTAGCTGTGGGGATACTCAGTGTGGATACTAGCACTTAGCTTGGGAAAAGGGGCTTGCCTTCTTTGGTGGGGACATAGGTCTTTCCTCTAGCCTGAGGGTCATGGAATCATATTGCAAGATTCTCAAGAGCATACGCCCACTTCCTAGGCAACAACCCAGAGTTACTGGAAGGCTAATGACCTCTTCCAGGCTTGTGTCCTGAAGATGTTGCAGTTAGAGAGAATCCAAGACAAAGGCTGATGCTAACTTAGAGTGGGCTGAATCCAGGGGATGGGTTGCCCAAAGGGATACATGCAACAGGACAGTGATTGTTCAGCTGTGTTTTCCTTGCTTATCTGAACCTGTCATTGCGCCAGGTGGATGTGGAATGGAGTATAAAAAATATGATTGGAAGAAATATCGGAGAGCTTTTTCCTGCCCAGAAAATCAGGGTGTGTGCATGTCCCATCCAATAACATTACTGAACATAATTTTCCCAGGTGCTGCTTGTGGATAGCAAGCTTAGCTTTTCCACGTGAGGTGTAAAAAGGCAAGGCCACCGCTTGTTTCCAACAATCGTATCTTACCCGATTCCAGCTCTGTCTTCTGTCCTGGCTTCTCCAGCTGACAGTTTAATCAATTAACCAGGTAGTAGGCAACAGGCAAGGGGAAGACGGAGAGGTCTGCCAAGGCATGTGAGTACTCTGTCACTGGAGGGCACGGCCTTCTGTCCTTATTCTCTGTTCTGGAAATGTTCCTTCTTTGCCCTGTTTGGCCCTGGGTTTGAAGCACAAGGGACACTGGGCTGGTGACGTCTCCCCATTGTGTACTTCTGGGAGTGCTTTCTCTTGCACACTGAGACAGGGAAACAGAGGGCTAAGAGGGGAGGTCTGTCTTCATTGCAGCTCCTCGGAGCTGTGCCCAGCTCCTGGTGCTCCTTGTGGCATCCAGCGGGTGACTTCAGGGGTGGTCGGTGCTGATGCTGAGTATAAGGGGTAGAAACCATAGTCAGGGTCTCCCAAGGCAATGTGATGTGTATACATACGCAAGTCTTCTTTTCTCAGACACAAATCCCAATTCATGTGCACACGAACCAATTTTAGAAGTGTTATCTTTGTCAGAATGAGGTGATCTCATTTGAAGATGGCATTCTTATGGCTGAGAAATGCCAAGGTGAAGACAAGAAGGTATCATGACTGTGTAGATGTGGCATAGGGATCGGCTGGGCTCCAGCAGTCAGCTCGGTGTAGAGAGAAACACCGAGCGAAGTGGTGAGGCCTGGCTGTGATTTGGCTGAACTGGGTTTGCTGCACCAGCACTGCTGAGAAGGCTCTTTTCTCTAAGCAGCAGGCCTATCATTTGCTACATTGAGGGCTGGAAAATGGAAATAACTTGACATACGGTCCCAGGGTCCAAACAGCAGTTGATACATGGGTGTGGGTCCGCAGAGAAGATTCTCATGTTTTCCCAGTCAATGAGAACATTTCCCATCGGGGATTAGAGTCACCAGCCCGATTGGATTGCTCCCTCTCTCCTTTCCTGCTTTTGCCTGAGCACAGAGAGGCAGGACAACCAGGTGAAAAGGAAGGAGGGAAAATGGTAGGGTCGTTGCATCAGCAACATTGGCCTACCAGGAAAATCGCCTGCTTGTGGCTGAGGAGGAAGGGGCCGTGGGTGGGCTGCCAAGAAGGCTTTTGTCAACCTGGCTGGCCATTCGGGAGTTGTCCTGGAGGGACTGTTTCTGAAATACAGATTTAGGATAAATTAAAAGGAAGTTCTCTGATGGACCCTGGAAGTAAAAACTAGGCTAAGCAATGACTAAGAAACAGTCTGAGTTAGTGAGAGAGGTACCAAGCGTGTCTTGGAATTTTACTTATTTAAAAATGTGCCTTTTTAGGACTATTTACTTCAGCCTCTCAAGCATGCTATTTAAAAATTGTGCTATTTTTATCAGGGGGAATTGTGAGCACATGCGAAGACAGACATACTCATTTGGGGAGCCCCCTATATACATATGACCCCGTCTGCCTGGCGACTTGCCTGCGTCCAACCTATTCACCCCACCCAGAGCACACTCCCCAGTCTCATATTATTTTGAAGCAAATCTCATAAATCACATCATTTCCTCTATAAATATTTCAGTGTGTTTCTCTAAAAGAGAAAGCATTGCGTCTTTAATAAACAAGATAAACCTTCTGCTCATCCATACAGGCCTGGGGGAAGATGAACCGTGTGACAGGTGAGGTCATGCTTAGGTGATCTTGGCTCCCCTTGGGGGATCCAGAGCCCGCCAACCTCTTGAGCCGCTGACCTACAAACCTGAACTAGGCACAGAACGGAAATTGATGCCACGTGTGAGGGTCTGTGGGCTGCGGGGCCCAGCGTCAGTGAGCGCCGGCGGCTTCGCAGCCGGCCGTGTTCCCAGCCAGGCTGTATTAACTGGGTCATTTAGCTCCGAGCAGACTGAAGTTACTAACTGCAGAGGAAGGAAGGAGAAATTAGGAGGTTTAGTGTGGTCCAGGGACAAGAGATGGGTTTTCATTAAAGACACACTTTCATTGCATGAACAGGGCAGGATGGGCGCGATCTGAAGTGGAACACACTGCCACCGGCACCAACAGCCGAGATGTGCGTCCCTGTTTCAGGAACCACACACAGGTGACGGATCCTGGCTGGAAGTTTGCCCTGAGGCTGGAGGGCATCCTGAGTGTGATGATTCATTCATGTGTCACCGTGACTGGCCTAAAGGATACCCAGAGAGCTGGTAGAACGTTATTTCTGGGTGAGTGTGTGAGTGTGTATGTGAGTGTTTCGGAAAGATATTAGCATTTGGTTCAGTAGATCATGTAAAGAGATCTGTTCTTACCAATGAGGATAGGAGTCATCCAATCTGTTAGGGGCCTTGATAGAATAAAAAGTGTGGAGAATTCTCTATTTTTGATCTGAGATGTCCATCTTCTCCTGCCCTTGGACAGTGGAGGCCCTGATTCTATGGCCTTTAGACTCAGGCTCAATTATAACACTGAGTTTTCCTGATTATCCTGCTTGCAGATGGCAGCTTGTGGGACTTCTCAGCCTCTGTAAATGCAGGAGCCACTTCCTATGTTAAATCTCCTCTTTTGTATTTTTCTCTGTCTATCCTGTTGGTTCTGTTTCTCTAGAGAACACTGACCAACACATTGACTCCTGGATCCTGGGCTTCCCTGTCACTCAGTTCCTGGGGTTCAAGGTCAACAATGAGGAGGGAAGAGGCAGGGTATGCCAATCTCCAGGCTGGTTTTCCTAAGATAGAGTGGTCTGCATTAGCAGGTGCTTGCTCATGCTCCCTTCTTCCGGCATATACTTACAACAGGCCCGTGTGTTGACTGCTTTCATTGCCCACCTCACAGCGACTGTGCTGGTGCAGCCGCAGGCTGGGTGGGCAGGGGAGCATGAGGGTGGCAGATGCAGTCTAGTGACAAGCCATGGAAGCTGCTCTTTGCAGGTTTAATCATTGCAGATGTGTGTTCCCTCTATGATTCTTGAGTTCCAGCTATGAACCGTTTTCTGATGGGGCCATAAGGCAGCCCTGCTCCAGATTCAACCTCTCTCTGGCCTCTAAGTGGGGCCAACTCCATCAGGAATCCCTGCCTGGAAAAAGTGGGCATGTCATGCTGCTAATGATGGAATTCAAGTCCTGACCAGATAGTGGGTACCCAAGAGGCCCCATAGCTCTGGAAGCTCATTGCAGCTCTCATTCGGGAATAAGAACTGCCACCATTTCCCAGACCTACAGGGAATCAGTCATTAGAAACTTCCCCAAGTCACACAGAGAAGCAGCAGACAGGGTGGAAACCTGAAGAGATGCATTGGATCCTAGATCTACCATGGAGGGGCCCTCCCTCTCTCACCTGTAGAAAGGGCCCATAGTAGTACTACTTGCAAGGTTGTCCTGTACATCAAATGAGAGCATATAATTTTTAAGATTGTTTTCATTTATTATTATTGTTGTCATTGTTATTTAAAAAGTCATTGGATTTATTTGTCACCTATGACAGTGGTCTGCCTCTCTCAGTAGCATAAAGATACTACATCCAACAGCTAAAAAAAGAAATAGCCTTCTGTTCATTGGTTGGGGTAATTTTCATAAAAACTACTGCTCCTTCCTTCTTCTCCCAGTCTCTTAAAAAATGTATAAAGAATCTTTATGATAATTAGTTCTAACAACGCCGATGCTAAATTAATTCTTATTTTGATTTCCTGGCCCCTATCCAACTCTTCCTGAGTGGGCTGCCTGCAGTTTTTCTTTCCCTGGTTTTCTTTTCCCCAAGGACACAGAATATTCACAAGGCACCACATTTTCCTTTAAGGAGATTCCCCCTAAAATCCAAGTGTTATTAATGGATCTTCAGTCCCTCCTGGAAGACACTGACCCACATAGCAGACACTATTGAAAACCACAGTCACGCAATGGCCTTCGAGTTTGTCCCAGCTTGTCCCCTCTGCTCTTTCTGTTGTCCTTGGGTTTGTCGAATGTATTTAGAAAGTCACATAATAGTGTTTAGCAGTATTTTACACTGTATTGTTTTATATTTCTTGACAACTTAATGGTGGATTAGAAGGGATTGGTACTCATTTATGAAATCCTCAACTCTTTCATTGTAAATAAAGTTTATTCATTTGTTTGACAATAATTTGCTGACTGTGTACAATGTGCTTAGCCTTTTGCTAGGCATTATAGAGAGTACATAGGTGAGGAATTTGGGGTCTTGACCTCAAGGAGCTTACATCTGGGAAGCAGGTAGAAAAATAACTAGAGAGATAAGAAATACGAGAAGCTGAAGAAGAGTATTTTGCCTGGAAGGATGGAGACAGCTTCCTGGCTTGGCTCAAGTGTCACAGCTCCATGTCCTGCACGACCACCGTCTTCATGCCCTTGCCCCTGACAGCTCCTATGGACCTTACTTCTGAGCCTCTTGCCTAGATACACCTTATCTGAAGGTGGGCATGGCCACTTCTCATCTTTTGATGTCATACCTCTCACTTGGACGTTCCCTAGCGCTGGAATTGTATCTGATATACTTCGGATGTCAGCTCTGAGAGATCCAAATGTATTTCCAGGAATGTGTCTGAGAGACAAGGCAGAGGGTTACTGAGTTCAGCCCAGCTCTCCTAGCTCCTCCTCCCTCTCTTTTCTCTCCAGCTGGCAAGGTTGCTTGAGCCAGGGGCCATTATACCCAAGTCCTCACTAAACGCCTAAGAGAATAAGAGTTTATCACTGTGGCTGGCCATGCTGAACTACCCTGGAGGAGATACAGCAAGAGTGGGAGAGCGGAGGACCCCTAGGTTGACAGTGTTCCTGGGATATCGGAAATTACCAGAGCAAAATGTTATGTGCTCAGCCCTAACTGGGCCTTGCTGGAATCTGTGGGTGGGGTGGGGAGTGGTTGTGGCCTTTCAGGAGCCCTAGCTGTACAGGTTTAATGTACAGGGTGCATGGTAGAACAGGAAAAGTTAACAGTCCATAGGCTAGGTGTGCTCAGAACCTAAAGAAAGCCAGAGGTTGATGGGGCTAAGGTGCTCAGAGAAGCAGAGGGTCTCTAGTTTTCAGTGGTCAAGAAGATTCTGGAAAGAGCATAGTGCAGGCAGGTGGAATTGGAACTCAAGGTTTCTGAGGGACTTTGGTGAGCCTGAGAGGAGACTGCATGATGCGATTTTGTATACTTTAATTCCTAAAGATTTAGAGGTGGAGCTTTGTAATATGAATCAGTAGATTCATTAGTTTAGGGTTGAGTCTAAGGCTGGTGTGAATTCTTAAAAGATCCCCTTTCCTTCCACTACTTTACTTTCTCATTGTACCTCTTTCTTTGCCCTAAATAGAGACCTTAGACTCTCCCAATATTTAATTAGATTTTTAAAAAGTTCTATAGATAATTGTTCTTAATGGCTCTCCGTAACAAAAGGTTTATTTAGCCAAGTGTTGGGCATAGTATATTCTGAACAAATGCTTGAAACTACCTCCCTTGTGTTAATGATTCTCCATCTAGAGCTCAGCCTATATCTTTTGCTGATCTCCAGACCTATATTATATATTCAATTGTTATTTGGGTTTGTATCTGGATATCTGGTAGATACCTCAAAGTAAACATTTCAAAAGCTTTTTGTCATATCTGTTATCCCCTATCTGTCAACACACACTCAACCTGGAGTCTTTCCTCAAAACCACTGTAGCCAAATCAGGAAGGTCACGTCTGACCCTTCCCTCCGTCTTCCCTACCCCTTACCAGAGTCGGCATCTAAGTTCCACCCTTGTAGCTACCAAGTCACTCTTGATCCCACCCCTTTCCCTCACCACTCACTGAAACGTTAGCCAAGATTCCTCTGCGTATTTCTTAGCTTATTCAGTAGGATGTGAACTGGCATGTGTGCCCTGAAATAAAATTTGACAAATCAGGTCCCTTGCTTAACACCCACGCGTGAGTTTGTCTGCAGGGTAAAAACCAAACTTCTTTGTGTGGTTTACCTTCTAGCTCCCACCTTCCCTGCCAGGCTCACTTTCTCATTCTGCCCCCTGCCCCCTGCCCTGAACTCTTCATGATCTTGAACTTGCCCACACACGTGTCTTTGAATGTGCCTACAGACAAGCTTGTTATGTTACCTTCCTCATTTCCACATCTGGAAAAACCAGTGTCCACGTCTGAACATCATCTCTTTCCTGAAGCCCCCTCCGACTGATCCAGCAAGCGTCACCCCTCACGTGGGTTTCTGTGCCACCTCAGGCTCTCATATTTTATTCCAATTATATTTACATTTGTATTATGGCCATCTGTCAGACTGAGAAGTGAGGAATTACTATCTTATCGGTCATGGACAAGTTGAATTTTCTGTCTATGTATTATTTTTTCAATTACAGTTTACATTGGATATTGTTTTGTATTAGCTTCAGGTGTACAGCATAGTGGTGAGACTATATACTTTACAAAGTGGTCCCCCTGATATATCCAGGCCCCGCCTGGCACCATACATAGTTATTGCAATATTATTGATGTATTTCCTAATCTGTACTTCACCTCTCCATGACTATTTTGTAACTATGTATCTGTACTTCTCAGTCCCTTTACCCTTTTCACCCGGAAAGGATCTTAGATCTTAAAGAGCCTTTCCTAGCTTAATTCCTTTTAAATTCATTGACTCATTGATGAATTCATTTGCTCCTTGTACAAACATTTACGGAGGACCTACTATGTGGGAACTCCCTCGGCCTCTCTCTAGGCAACAAAGCCTTGATTAAACAGACATAAAAGAGCAGCAGCTGCAAACTCTTCCTCCAGGAAGCTGTGCTCCACAGGCCTTCATTTAAGAATCCTGGAGCTTCGCTTTTCTTTTGTCAGCTTTTTCTTTAATGGCCAAACTCTTGGTGGCAATGACAATGGATTCTGCATTAGTATTAAAAATGTATTTAATAAATAATGGATTAGAACCTCTGCTTAATAATCATCAATGCACTGCAATTTCAGTTGCCCAAATCTCAAGATGTTTTAAACATAACTAATTGAAAACACAATTAACAGCAACTTGTCGAAATAAATATGAAAGACAAAACACCCTTGAAAGCCTCAGACTACAAGAGGAAATTTTCAAAAGCAGCCCCCTCCCCACACTGCCTTAAGATGCAGTTCATGCTGGGCGCCAGCAGAGACTCTGGGCATCTGGCAGGGTTCGGGACATGAAAGTTGGTTTAATGACAGCTTCTCTGCAGCTACTGAAGCTTTAGGTGACCACTTCATTATGCCCAGAGGCAGAGGGGGCATTTGCCTGACCAGCATGCTTCACTCAGACATTTATGTAAGATGGGCCCTTAGAGAGCGGCTGACTCAGCGACCTCATTATGCACAAACTCAGCAAAGCAAAGGCCCCTCCTTGGGGCCTGGCAGTGCATGTGGGGGTGTTGCCTCGCATCGAGCCGCCCGATGAGTGGCAGACCTGTGGCTGGGAAGCCTGGCAGCAAACGCTGTGCTCACACACTGGTCCTGGCACTTTCCATGTTCTTTTGGGGGCTGCTTCTGCTTATCTGGACTCAGAAAAAAAAATTCTGCCTCTGTGCTTTTGAATCAAGGGCCTCATCAAAGACGCCTTTGACTTTCTTGCTTCAACAACCATCAGCAAAGACAGGAAATGCATTGAGGCATTTACAAGCTGGGCCCTGGATGGGTTGTTGGGTGCCAGGACCCTGGAGGGCACGGAAGGAAGACACTGACCTCTGGGCCAACATGGATGTTTATCTGTTTACACCTGTTCCTACTCCACCCTCTTCCCCAGAAAGTTTCTCTCCTTCAGATTCATTTTGGACTTAGATATACTGGCCTCCTTGCTTCCATTAGTTCTTCATAGTGGTTTTTTTTTGTGTGTGTGGGGGGGTAGGTATTCAATGAGATATCATAGGGAAATTAATCACCAACACGGTTGGCCAGTGGTAGGGACTCTGAACGTGGTGATTTCCCATCCACTCCCAGCCTTGGTCACTGATCCTGTATGGTTAATCCATCCCCAGGATTCTGAACATCGCTGTGGGCGTCCTTTCAACAGGATAATATGGCTATTTCTGGATAACGGAAGATAGCTGAGGAGAAAGCTGTTGCATTCTGGGAGTCAGCCTGAGGAGCAGCCTGGCTGAGCTTGAGGTGTGGATAGGAGGACAGTAACCATGCGAACCAGACCGCCGGGAAGGCAGGTCGAAACTCACTGCTGGACCCCACCCCAGAGTTTCTGATTCACTAGTTCTGGGGTGGAGCCTGAGAATTTGCATTGCCATCAAGCTTCTAGGTGATGTCAGTGCTGCTGGTTCAGGGACTCTGCTTTGAAAGTGCTTGTGCAGAGGATGGCCTGGAGGTGGGTCGACCTGTAGGCAGAGCCTACACACCCAGTAACCCCGCTGTACTGTGATGACACCTGATTTAAAACTGTGGCCCTGGAAAGAAGGGGAGATGCCACAGAAGTGTTGGCCCAATAGGATGAGTGGGAAATATAGGAGAATCTTTCAAGAGGTTTTTGTAACTGGGAACCTGAGTGAATGGTGGTGGTTCTCAGGGGACGGAGCATGACACAGAGGCTTTCTGGGAAGGACGGGGGAGCAGGACAGTGTTTGGCCAATGGTGCTGAATAATTCCAGGAGCAGGAACAAGAAGAAACTTGAGGGCTGGCAATTGCTTCCAACTTGGGACCTTCATTGTGACGACGGCTGCAGGAGAAATATTTCCAGGAGGAGACCGCAGGGCTAGGGTAGAGTGCGTTAAGCAAGGTTCCCAGCACACAAAATTTAAGAAGGTGTCACTCAGATTGTGCAAAATTTGCCCAATCCCCAACACGAGTGCTTCACTGAATTTTGTGTCCTGGGTGCCTCGCTCAGCTCACCCTGGCTCCAAGGTCGGGGAAGCTGTTGGTTTTGCTGCACACCTGGCAGGGGCCTGGTGAGGTCAGCAGGCTGAGAGCAGGGCTGCAAACTCCAGCTACCGAATGCCGTCATTGTCCATATTGGAACCAAGTCATATACCATCATCCTTTGGCCGGAAGCACCTGTACACGCACACCTGTATGTGACTTGTATGGATCCAACTTTTGCATCCGCAGGAGACAGACATGGCTGGAAAGCTTTACCGATCTCTAGCTTTCTGTGGATGATGCAATCCTGAGGTATTAGCTGTGCCTACAAAGCCAGTGAGCAGAGCCAGCTGCTCTGCAGAAGGCTAAAGATAGAGTCATGGAACATCCTTCTTGAGCAGACTTTTAAATATACTTTGTTAATGTTGTTTGTTTATTTCTGTTTCAAGGACTTAGTCTACGGTGCTCCATCATGCAGCCGAGGCAATCTGAGTTTAATCTCTGAGCATTCATCTCCCAAGTTGAGGTGTCTCTCCCATCTTCTCAGCGGGTGCATTCCCCAGCTCCTGAATTTCTAAAAATACCCAGCGTGGTTCCCTCTATAGAACACCAGCACCCCACCAGCTGTTAAATAAATAAACTCGAAACCAAAATGCTGTAGTTGTGAAATAAGATATATTTAATTAAATAAAAAAGGAAAAGCAAGTGCTATTACAAGAACATAAAACTGTAAGGCATAAGATAAAAACTAAATTACTACAAGGCAACTCGATCCAATCTAATCCTTAAAGATAAAGATGAGACCAGAAAATTGCATGTATTGAGAAATCAACATAAGCCCTGAGCAAATATTAACTAGAGATCTATAAACTGGTTGATAATAAACAGTACTATGAACATTAGGATTAGAGAAGGAAATGGAAACGGAACCACTTCACAGTGTGGGGAGCTTGAGTTCATCTTTCCATCCTGCTTGGAGCAAGACCGTGGAATGATCTTGTCGGGGTGCCTTTTCCATTAGCTGATTTCAGCAAATCTGAAAGGGAGAAGTCGAATGGCGTAGGGGGACCTGGGCCAATTTCTTTCTGTCATTTTTTGAAAGACACGGAGATTGATGGGATCTCATCTTACCAGGCTATAAAATGGAGCTTGCCGATAAAGTGTTTGCCTTTTACTGTGGGTTTCTAACTTAGCTATTGACATGATTTGAACAGTGTCTTTAAGCATGAAGAATGATTCAATTACATGTTAAGCAGCCTTTTTTTATTGTTCTAGTAAAGGTTCATTTAGACATTTACACAGACAACTCAGTGCCTTGGAAGGGCTTTTTTTTTTCAGGTTGTCTGCTGAAAGAGGACATTTTCTGGCCAGAAAAAAAAGAAGCCCACTATTAGCTGGGGGATGCTGCTCAGCTTTCACAGGCGCCATTTGTAGAGAGGCCGGGTCTCCCGATGGAGAAGTCAGCTGCGGAGGCCGCGGGAACAATCAAGCTAATGCACAGGTGAAGATAGCCTCTTTGTCACCGTTGCAGGCTCTGGGATAAAGAGGCTCCTTTGAGCCCATTCATGCATTTCACACCCCACACAGGGAGCTTCAGAATGCAGTCTGAATGGGAGACTGGCTGGGAGAGTGGGAGGGAGGGACAGCTGTGACTGGCAGGGAGCACAGCTCGCCATCAGATCAAGGTCCAGGGACAGCCCGGTCCTCTGAGGGAACTGGATGGCCCTTTGGGGACAGAGTTAGTGTTCTTAAGCCCCTGGGGATGTAGGTGACCTGGGGCCTCTTAAAAACACGCCTTCTAAAAATGCCTTTAGTGAGACTCCAACTAAAGTATTCCTGACAGAAAAAAAAGAGATCTCTATGTGCCTCCAGCTCTGGGAAAAAGTCTCCACAGCTTCCCAGATTCAGGATCTAGGTTTTTGCCTTGCTGTTCACTCACTGGGCATCTTCTTGGGGTCTCAAACTCTGGCTGATATCTCCTTGAAGAGAGGGGCTTGTGTTAGTTTGCTGGGGCCACCATAACAAAGTACTGCAGACTAGGCGGTTGAAACAACAGTAATGTATTATCTTACAGTTAGGGGGCTGGAAGTTCAAGATCCAGGTGTTGTCAGGGTCCGTTTCTTCTGAGGCTTCTCTCCTTGGTTTCTCCATGGCCACCTTCTCCTTGTGGCTTCACACGGTCTTCCCTGCGTGTGTGTCTGTGTCCATATTTCCTCTCTTCTTATAAGGGCACCAGTCATATTAGATTAGGACCCACCGTAATGACCTCACTTTAACTTAATTGCCTTTTTAGAGATCCTATCTTGAAATACAGTCACATTCGGAAGTACTTGGGATAAGGTCTTCAACTTTGGAAGGATGCAATTTAGCCTATATGACAGGGAGTATAAATGCATCTACTTTCCACCCCGCCTCCAAAGGATTACTCAGTACGGGGTGCGGGTGGTGGAAATAAACCTTATCTGTTCCTCCACTCTATTAATGGAGAGCAGGAAGGAAAGTGCACTGTGAGGAATTTCAGTTGCCAGGTAAGGATAACTTGACTTTCAAAGCTTCTGCAAGAGGGATTCTCAGCTATGGCCGAGCCTCCTCTCCAGAGCTTCTCATCTAATTGATCTGGATGAGGTTCAGACATGGATAATTTTTCAAAGCTCCCCAAGTGATTCTCCTGTGTAGCCAGGGTTAATAAATCACTGCCCTCAGGGCCTCTGGGCGCATAAATGTGTCCCTCCAGGGAACATGGTTTTGTTCAGCAAGTCATTTCTGATGCATTGGAGGAGCCCCTGGACATGGTCTGGAAGCAGAAGACAAGACCCGTCACTGTTCTGCATGATAATGTGCAGGGATATTCATGGTGGTCAGAAAAAATAGTCATAGATCATGTAGCCTTTAGGAAAATGTTTCTCTTCTTACTATGGATTTAGACTGTGTTGTCTCCTGTATCTAAGAATTATTATATGTTCTTGGAGAGGCGGGGGAGAGAGACAGAGAGAGAGAGATATTGAGAATATCTCAAGAACCATGAGGTGCCAAAGCTGCTTCTGGGTCCAGATGAAGTGACAGTAGAGAGCCCCCACCCTGGGGTGGCATTATTCCAGACTGAGTAAGTCCGATCATGGAAAGAATAGTGTCTCCAGGATTGCTGTGTTGAACAGAAGGTGCGGATGGAAGGCGGAGAGCAACCTCCAAGGGTAAAGTACGTGGAGTGTCAGAAACTGAAGGACCAAGGAGGGGCTCTCTTTCAAAAGATGGACTTGGTGGACCCTGGCCCTGGGAAGCAAGGTTAGGACTGGGGGCAGTGGGGTGGGGTGGGCTGTTCATGCTCATGAGAGTATCTCCTGGGAAGAGCGTATTATTTCTCTTGAATTTTGGGAAAAGTGTATTGCAACTCATTTAAATTGCACACCCTACATTATCTTTCCTCGTAGTTGCTCACACACCTTTGGTAAAGCCTGTTCATACTCTCAGCCTTTCTAGAACAAAGGAAAGGGCCATGAAAGGAAGTGTGTGTGTCTCTCTGAGCCTCCCCTGTCCTGACCAGCAGGTCTTCACTGGCTGCATGTTGGAAATAAGTGGGGCTTTTCAAAACTACTAATACCTGGGCCCCGATCCAGTTAATAACATCTGAGGGTGAAGCCAACCGAGCTGGAGTGGAGAATCAGAGACAAAGAGATGGATGGTGGTCAAGGAGTCCCAGGGGTGAAGAGCCAGGCCTCAGGATGGCTCTCAAAGGAGCATGATAGAGAAAGAGCAGGTGGGACAGGTGTGTGTCTCCAAGAAGGTTAAGCCGTGATGTGTTGGTGGGAATTGTATCTGGGCCACTATTTTATCCCTGGAGCTTGGTAAAGAGCCTGCTATGCCGGCCAACATAGTTTCTCCTGTACTTACCTGTATACTTGTGTTATAGACTTCTCAGGAATATTGGAACATGTGCCAAAATGCCGAACAAGTACAATGAAGCAAAAGCATACAAGTAGGAAGGTGTTAGACTTGTTTTGATGTTTTGCCCACATGATTCCAATTTTAATTTCCTCCTCAACTACCAATCAATAGAGATTCCTTGGCCACAGCCCTCACATATGTAAATGTTTGTTGAATATTAACCACCTGCTCATCACATAGGCAGCCAGGAAACTTATAATTGAGTTATGAGGATAAAGTATGTCTGCCTGAAAATATAAATTTCTACACAAATCTAAATGCTTTGGGAATAGTTTGTTGCATACCTGAGCAGGCTCTGGGAGGAAGGGTTGGGCCCAGTGGGCTGGAAAGAGGCTGGATCCATGGGAAGTTAGAGACTTGAGCTGGGCCTCACAGGATGGATGTGTTGATATGCCTGGCAGAAGGGAAAAGGGCCTTCTGGGTAGAGGTAATGACTTGGGGGGCAGACATGGTGTATTTTATGGGGAGAAGGGAGAGAGCAGTCACACGCAGGATCTGCCTGCAGGGTTTGCAGTGGGGAAGGTGGAAAAGGCACTAAACAACAGAGCAGGGGACCTTGGGCAGACATGTGGATGAGTGGATATTACCTGGTTCCCTGTTATGCTTCCCTGCGTTCTGCTCTTCCCACTTCTCCGGTGCTATGGCAATTAAGACAGGGAGCCACTGACAAGCTATCAAAGCCATACCTCTCTGAGCTGCCGAACACTAAGTAGACAAAGGTAGGGATGGGGGCCCTTGAGTAGAAATCAAGGGGAAGGAGGCTGATGGGGAAGAAGCAATTGCTTTATATTAATACTAAAAGAATGAAAAGGTAGATTGGGTGATTTCATGCTGGACTCAAAGGTTCTTTAAAAGTATTCTTTTCTTCAATTGCCTCTTGTTAAAACTATATGGCCACGTTTCTAACCTACTTTAAGGAGACCTATTTTCCAAGTCATTAATTGTTTTCTTGCATTCTTAGAGATTTTCAAGTTTCTCCTAATCCCTCCCAAATCCTGTGCATTTCAGAGGTAACCTGGAGAGGCTCAGCGTGCCCTAGAGACGCTGATAAATCTCCACATACTTCATCTGGTGGAGGAGCTTTTTCATCATCCGCCCCTGCATTTAATTCATTTAACTCCTGCGTGTTGTCACCCCGCGGGCGGGAGGCAGGAACTGACTGAACATGAAGCACACGGACACCAGCCCTCACTTCCTGGAGCAGTCATGGGCTATACAAGGGCTTCTCTTAAGTAAATAAAAAATCAGATACATATTAGTAGGAAAAAAAATGTATCGCTCTGCTTTAAAAGGATGTAATCATACCTGACAAGCTTTAAAAAATCACCCCTTAATAGGAAAAATAACAGTGACACAAAATCTCATCAATAAGGTTATCATATCGACAGTCACAAAATTGAAACAAGAATTCTAAAATTGAATGTTTAGGTTAACATCAGGGTGAGGCAGGGGCTTTTGTAGAAATCATCCAGCCTGATGGTGTCCTGAGCGATAACTTTGAGTCCCGGGGGGTTTCCCATTGTCTGGACTCACTGGGCTCCTCCTGTCCCGGCCCAGAGCCCAGAGGGGCACACGGAAGGTGGCAGAGGAACCTGGAACCAAGGGGACGCAGCCCCTGGTGCGGAGGGGAGAGTCTGCGATCAGGACTTGTGGGCCTGCGCGCCCGTGCCGCTGTGAGCTGTCTCCTCGGTCCCGGCTGCTCCCTTGTCTAGTCAGCTGTTGCAGCTGTCAGGACATCACAGGGCGTCCGTGTCACTTTGTGAAAAAGAGGAGCCAGAACACAGTGACACTGAGGGAGACTGGGGAACGCCACACATCTCCCAAGTTTGGGTGTACAGATAAGGCAACGTTCTGAATAAAAGTAACAGTGGATTTCTGTACACTGGACAGAAGGCAGTGAAAGTTTTCAGGGGAAGAGAAGGGAGCTTCTAAGGAACTAAGGGACAGGGGTCACCTAGCATCCAAACAAAGGCTCTCTCTCCGGGGGCATCGCCAATCCTGGCAGCCAGGCACAGTTATCACCTTGGTGATGCTGGGGAGGGCACCTGGAGGAGACATCGGGGCTGTGGGAGGGAGGAGTGGGAGCCAGTCCAGGAGCGGGCTGGGCTTGCCCTGGAGGCTGGTGACCCCAGCGACGGGGACGGTGCTGATGCCGGGTGGAGGCTTCAGGTAACGGGCAGGTGTCCTCCTGGTCTTTCTGCCTTTTTCTTGATGTGCCGAGGTTGGCCCAGGCCCTTTGATTTGCTTCATGCCTGGGGAGGGTGCATGAGTGTGGGGGTAGGTAGGACCTGGAATGATTGTGAGGCTGGTGACCCCAGAAATGAGCACTTACCCATTTTTGGTACAAGGGAGGAGGTTAGGAAGACTGGACACTTTGCTGTCATCACTTTTCTTCTGGCTCTTCCCTGGGCTTGAGGCCTAGGGGCTGGACTTTTGCGTAGACATACACAATGAGAACAGAAAGGTTGTAGGGAGTATAATGGGGTATATTTGTTTGCTAGGGCTGCCCTAACAAAGTACCACAAATTAGGCAGCTGAAACAATAGAAATTCAAGTCTCCCACTTCTGGAGGCCAGAAGTCCAAGATCAAGGTGTCCGCGGGTAGGTTCCTTCAGAGGACAATGAGGGAGGATCTGTTCCTTGCCTCTTTCCTAGTTCCTGGGGGTGTACCGGCCATCTTTGGTGTTCCTTGGCTTGTAGATGCATTACCTCGGTCTGTGACTTCATCCTCACGTGGCATCCTCCCTGTGTGCATGCCTGTCTTCTGTCCACATTGTCGCTTTTATAAGGACATTATCCTATTGAGTTAGGGCCTATCCTAATGACCTCATCTTAACTTGATCAAAGACCCTAGTTCTTAATAAGGTCATGTTCACAGGGATTGGAAGTTAGAACTTCAACGTCTTTTGGAGAGGGGGCAGAATTCAACCAATAACAGGTGCAAGGGGGCCACCCCTGGGCTGTAGGGTAAATGGGGGAGACTGTGGGCTTTAGGAACCCCTGGGTTGCAGCCCCCACAGCATGAGAGCTGGGCGGGTCGTTCAGCACTTGTGTTTTTAGCTGTCAAGTCCGGGTTCCCCCGAGTGCGGCTTCACGGAGTTGGTGTGAAGGTCATAATGTATCTAAAGGCCCCTCAAGTTCTGAAGAGGATGCACCTAGTGGTTGTTATGGCAACAGCATGCCACCTCTATGTTTTCTCACTGAAGAGAGCCATTATAGTCCTAGTCCCCTTGTTTCCTCAGCTCTGAAATGGGTTGAATAAATGGAGCGTTAACTGGGCTTTTAAGCCTACAGTGTAGTGTGCTGGCTATAAAAAAGGGTAGCAATGTATGTGTCAGCAGCAGGCCATGTCTAAGAATGGGGGGCCGGGAGCGAAGATCTAAAGGAATGGAAGACCCTGGGGATTTGGATGAGCACGAGGGAAAGGGAGGTGTTGCTGAGCGGATGGCGTCGGGCAGCGTGGAGGGCAGCAGGTGTTACATGGTGTGGCTCCAGACAGAAGATTTTCTGAAGCTTTGCCTTCTGTTGTGTTCCAAATGGTGCTAAGATTCTGATTCCAACCAATTCTAATGTGTTTTTTTCCCCCCACACCAGGAAAATCTCTGACACCAGCTGGGTGACACTGTCTAGCTGGAGAAAGCATGAGGTCTCACAGTTCAGGGCTCCGTCCTACAAGGCTGACCCCCACCCCTAGTTGAGACACCACCTGCAAGTCCGAGTTGTCACCTGTGCTTCTGACTGATGGGCTGTGAACTGGAGTGCCCTTGACCCCCTCCTTGGGTTTAATTAGTTTTCTAGAGCAGCTCACACAAGTCAGAGAAACACTTTACTTATTAGACCATCAATTTATTATAAAAGGATATAGCTCGGAACAGCCAGATGGGAGAGATGCATAGGGCAGGGCACATGGGGAGGGCGCAGAGCTTCCGTGTCTCCTTCAGGTCTGCGCTCTCCCCGAATCTGCATGTCTTCATGACCCAAGGTCTTTGACCCCTGAACTTTTGGAGGCTCTGTCACGTAGGCATGATTAATCTTCCACTCTGTTTTCATCCCGTCTCCCTTCTCAAGTGAATGGAGCGGGGCTGAACACTGTGAGTTTCTAACCATGGCTGGTCGTTCTGGTGACCAGCCCTCCTCTAGGATTTATCCGGGAGCCCACCTGGAGTTGCCTCACGAGGACAAAAGACACTCCTCTCACTCAGGAAATGACGAGGGTTTTGGGAGCCCTGTGTCAGGGACAAGGTCAAAAACTAAATACTGGGACAGAAGATGGTTCTAGGGCTCCTCACTTAGGAGTTATGAGGGTTTCAGGAGCTCCACGCCAGGAATGGAGTCAAGGACCAATACACATTTTCTAGTATCTCGTAGGTGCTATTTTACAGACACTTCTTAGCCATGGTGTGTGTCAGTCATGTGCTTGGGTCACGTTGACTGTGACCTCTGAGATTCCTCCCAGAAAGGGGTTCTGTTACTTGTTTCTGGAAAGTCCTAGGACTTTGGCTGCTCAGCAGTGAAGTAGTTTTGTGTGTGGCTTTTTTTTTTTTTTTTTTTTTTTTTTTTTTTTTTTTTTTTTTGTATTACCAATGTTAACCAATTTGTTGGATTTCTCTCTTTGGTAGCTCTATTATTTATAAATATATACTCACACTTAGTCTCCTATACTAAATAAAGGGAGACATTCCTTGCAGGTGATGGAGGGTAACCAGCCCCTTCACCATGACCTTGATTGTTGAATCATTGCTGATATTTTGTTCAGTGGTTCAGTGGTCAGGGCCCCTCTGTGCCTCACTCAGTCTCCCTGTGCACCTCGCACGTGGCCCCAGGGGTCATTTGTGTGCGGATATGTTAATTATGGTGTTTTACCCTCAGGAATGACCCAAGTCCTGTTCTCACTTGTCCCATCCTCTTCATTGTTCCTAAGACGGACTTCTTATTACTCAAAGGCTGCGAGCCCACACCTTTCACCATGGCCTGGAAGGGGAGGCAGCTGGTTAACAAAGAAAGCTATGGCTGGTGATTTTTCTTTTTTTTCTTGCTCAGTTGTGAAGCTGAAAAAAAATCCTGGCATACTTCAAACTTGAGCAGTGGCTGTGAATGTATTCACTCTTGAATTCATCTGTGAGGTTATTATACGCAGCTTTGATGTTACAGCAAGACTACCTGGGTCGTTTTGTTCCAATTACTCAGTGCAGAGGAGGAGGACTTCATGCCGCACGAAGGTGCCCAGCTTTGATGTCTTGACGAGGCGGTCTCTCTCGGGGCCGAGGCACCAGGAGCGAGTCTGGGCAGCTGAGGCACGTCCAAGTGGCGGCCCTAACCCGGGGCAGGGGAGCTGGGCGCTCTCCGCACCATGCTCTGCTGTCTCAGCCCTGAGGAGCTGTCGGGAGGAAGCCATAAGTGCAGGCCTATTGAGCACACTTTCCATTGCATCACAGAGGATTTGGAAATAACCTCATTTTCCTCAATTAGGAAGATGGAGACTGTAATGGCTGTACTTTGCTCTTCTCAGACGTCTTTCATCTCTGCATCGCAAAATGCTCTGAAAGCAGGATGAGTGAACCTTTCTGACTCGCCAGCTGGGCAGGCGCCCCGCTGCCTGCCTCTGTCAAGGCTCAGTGGTTGAGGCCAACTTTCCAGGTGAGCTCAGGGTAACGGGAGATCCTGCTGACCCCAACCTAGGGCAAGGGCTGGAAACCCCACAGGATGGAGGCGAGGGGGGAGCAAGAGACAGCCCAGGGCACAGGGAGATTCCTGGGCTGGGAGGCAGGGGTCTGAGAGGCAGCCATGGGTGTCCCACTGGCCTGCTGTCAGAGGGCAGGCCTGTTACCATCACTGCCACCCACCCCCATCTGGGTTTCAGAGTCAGCAAGTAAAACTCAGGGAGTGGAATGTGAAGATGTCTCAGGTCCCTCTGGCTCTGCCATTCTGATGTGGCGTGGTGATGTATTTGACAGCCATGGACTCCTCTGGCCAGCCTCGTATTTTGCCTCAAAGCCATTCCTACTCAGAACCTGGGGTGCTCCTTGGTCTCCTCAAGGCCCGTGTCCTCCTTTGCTAACCCTATTCGCGTGCACGGGTTCCGCACTCAGACTTCACACACATTGCTTGGTCAGATCACCTCCTGTTTGGATCACCCAGGGCCAGCTTAGCCTGCCTGCCATCCGTGCGTTACTTTCAAGGCATGTCCTCCCACCCTTGCCTCCGTCCTTGCCTTTCCTCCAAAGGCACATGCTGGCTCCTGCCTTATTTTTACCAGACTGGATTACTCTCCTCTGTCCCTTCAGGTGGGACCCCTCCTCCAAAACCGTCCAGCTCTTGTAAAGCCTTGGGTTGTTTGCTCGAGCACTGACCGCTCAGCCAGCTAGGCTTTCATAGCTTTTGTCACCTGCTTTTAGATCTTCTGCCTGCTTACCTCGCACTGGGGCCAATGTCCCTCCCTGCCCATTGTCGTCACTCCTGTCCCCTTCCAAGGAGCTGCCCTTCTGTGCTGCGGGCTAAGACTGAACTCACTGAGCTATGGCAGTAGATGGGACAAGGGGGCCGGGAGGCTTCCGGTTCTCAGCGTGGGCACTGGTGCCTCGAACCTGGGTGCTCAGCTGCTTTTTTAGGGCCTTCCTTTTCTCAGCTGTGGTCCAGATGGTGGAGGCTGTATGATAGAGGGACATCAGTTAACTGCAGAAGCAAGCGGAGGCTCCAGAGGAGGGAGGTCCATTCCCCTCTACTTGCAGAGGAATTAAAAAAAAAAGAGGAATTGTGAAGCTACACCAAAAGTTGTCCCCTGGCACTTTGGATCTCCCAAAATGTTCCCAGGTGAGAAAGTTGGCCAGGTCAGATCCCACCTTGGAAGATGACTTATTAATGGGAAGATTCCTATTCTACCCCACATGTACCCTGCTGGCTCACTGTCCCGTGACGGGACCAGGCCTGAGACAGGAGATCACCCTCAGCCCTCAGAGCTCAGGGTGGTGCTGTCGCATGGGAAGCTCCCCTCCCACCTCCCTGCCATGGGCTTCTCTGACAAGCTCTAAAAGCCATTTGGAGGACAAACTGCATTTTTGTTGTAGAGGTTTTCAAGTGTAGGAGCCTAGGAAAATGCAATCCTATCCCCTTTCTGGAACAAAGAAAAAGAAAATTGCTGAAGTGGAAAATTCAGAACAGGACATGGAGGACGGCCATTAGGTTGGACTTTTGATAATGAGCAGGAGTTCCCGCGAGAGTTCCACATGCTTGCACAGGAGGGGCGCCACCTGTCTGGCGGGCCGTGGACTTTCGGGCTGTTTTGACTGAGTGAGATGCCTCATGTGGACCCTTTGAGAGATTCTCTGGTTGGCCTCAGAGTCAGTCCTCACTCCATTTCAGCATACCCATCCCCCCCCCCCCCCCAGCCCAAGCTGCTTGCAGGCAGGTCCACTGATGCTGCCACCCACAGCTCAGTCCAGGGCACCCCTCCAAGTCTACCAGAGCTGCAGGGCCCTTCCTGTGGCTCCCCAGGACCTAGAGGCCCAGTCACCCTGCTATGCTCTCCATTGTTCCTGCTACGATGGGGCCTCCTTGGCTGCCACCAAACCTAAGTGTCTCCAGGAGCAGCTCTTGAGGAACTTGCCTGAGTCCTGACTCTCAAGTTTTGTTTTCGCAATCTGCCTCCTTCTCCAGTGTTATTAGGCTCAGTGGTTGCTTGGCCCACCCCTTTGACCAGTGGTGAGAATCCTTGCGGGTGTCACTTACCACCGCTGGACACACACAGGCTACAGAGAAGGATAGGCAAGGCCCCAAGGGTCCTGACTGGTGTGGCTCAGTGGGCTGGACATTGCTCTGCAAACCGAAAGTTCACTGGTTCAATTCCTGGTCAGAGCATGTGCCTGGGTTGCAGGCCAGGTCCCCAGTTGGGGTTGCATGAGAGGCAACTGATCAGTGGTCCCTTTGCACATCGATGCTTCTCTCCCTTTCTTTCTCCCTCCCTTCTCCTCTTTCAAAATATAAATAAATAAAATCTTTTTTAAAAAAGGCATCAAGTATGGGCAGTGGGTGATCCCTCATGAGGATGTATCATGGGAGGTGTTTGAGGGGCAGCCCTGTCTGACTGTCTGGGGCATCATGCACAAAGGGGGTGGGAGATGGGAGGGGCACTAAATAACCAGCCTAGGATGTCTGCAGGCTTACATCTGGACAGGATTGTGAGGGGATTTTTTTTTGGATGCTACATTAACAGAAGGAGATAGTGAATTTTCTTTGTCATCTTTTTTGCATATTTGTTTCATCCCTTTAATTTGCGTTGTATGGCACATAGCATGCAGTGGTCCATCATTTCACAAGTACCTTGGATGCTCACCCATGGCCTGTTAGTATCACATCATTGGCAGAATGGGTTGGCTAACCACCGAGGGTGTGGTTTTCCCACCAGGGCGTAGAATTGTTGCAGGGAATGGCTGTCCCTTGAGAGTGGTGTCCTGTGGCAAGCTCTTGTCCACAGGAATGTGAGCAGAATCGATGAGTATCTTGTCTGAGTCAAGGCCTTTAAAGGTCTTTTCCCACTGTTAGCTGACTGGAGGAATTTTTGAGGATTTAGAGTGGGCAGAGCCACAAGATAGAAGGAGCCTGGGTCTCTGAGTGATCACATGACAGGTGCCAGATGAGAACACCTGAATTGGATGGTGATGTGAATAGGAAATAAATTCTCATTGTGTTAAGTTGCTGAAAACTCATGAGCATTTAGGGCTTAACTAGTACAATAGTTAGTATAACTAATGCTCATTGATTTAGAGAATCCAAAGACTTTTTTTATCTTAACCAAGCATTGTTTTAGTCTATATTTCATCTCCCTGGTTTCTGCTTTCATTGAGAAGCTCAGGAGCTGCTATTTAAAAAGAAATTTATTTATCAATTACAGTTTATATGCAATACTATTTTATATTAGTTTCAGGTATACAGAATAGTGGTTAGACAATTATATAACTTACAAATGATCCTACCAATAATTCTAGTATCCACCTGGTACCTTGTACAGTTATTACAATATTATTGACTGTATTCCTGTGCTTCTCTTTCCATCCCCATCACTATTTTATGACTACTGATCTGCACTTAATCCCACCATCTTTTTCATGTAGTCCCCCAACCCCCTCCCATCTGGCAACCATCAGTCTGTTCTCTGCATCTGTATGTCTGTTTCTATTTTGTTTGTTTGTTTATTAGATTCCACATATAAGTGAAATCATATTCTTTCTCACTCGGACTTATTTCACTCAATGTAATACCCTCTAAGTCCATCCATGCAAAGGGTCAGAGGTCATTCTTTTTTATGGCTGAGTAATATTCCACTGCCTCTATGTATGACAACTTCTTTTATCCATGTGTCTGTTGATGGGAAGTTGGGTTGCTTCCATATCTTGGTTATTGTGAATGACGCTTCAGTGAACATGGGTGAGTATATATTATTTTAAATTAGTGTTTTGGGTTTTTTTTGATACAGGAGCTGCTCTTGTTCAATGAAAGTGTTGAAGAAAGTATGGCATAAGGGGACAAACAGGATAACAGGTGGAATAGGGTAGTTACTGAAGAAACTTATTCTCTCAGTCCTGAGGATTTCTTCTTCTTCCTTCCTCCTGCCCTCCCTTCCTTCCTTCTTTCCTTCCTCTCCCTCTCTCTCTCTCCCCCTTTTCTAGTGATTTCTGGATCTCTGGAATTATGAAAGTAATGGAGTCATGACTATAATTACCTCTATTCTGTAATCACCCAGCAAATATCATATGAATACATAGGGGGTTTGACTCAGCAGATCTGGCAGCTGCAGAGTTTGATTATAATGATTTAGCTGTTGGGAAATGCCAGGGATTAATTTCAGTCATCAGTGTAGGAACAACAAGGAGAAATGGCCCCAAATGGGGAAAGGACACATGCAGGCTGTGTGGTGGGAGCACTTTGTGACTGGGAGGTCAATTAGACAAGGAGCACACCCCTGGCCCTGGAGCCGGCCCTGCAGGACCTGGGGAACTGTATGTTCAGATTTGTCAGCCTGCTGATCGTTGCTCTTCTAGAATCTCACACGTGAGATCTGAAGGGAACAGAGGTGCTTGTTTGAGCTCTTGCTGCAGTAATCCTGGGAGGTGGAGTCACACAGCTGGCCCCAGGTCACAGATGCCAGTGCCATTCCTCAAGGAGCAAGTCTCTCAGTGTAGCACTGGGAGTGGCATTTTCTAGGTTACAACCCAGGTCCCTGTGCCTTTCTCTTACCTTGTAATAGCTTTGGTGAGGAACAAAACTCCATATTTACCCAATGGAAATAGGTGACTTTTTAATGATTTTTTTCATAGGGTTCCCAGGGAAGCTTTATGGGGGAAAAATGTGGGTATTTGCTGTGTACATCAGATCCTGCTGTTCCGGGGAGGAGGTGGAGCAGACCCTCTGCAAGCTCGAGGTCTCCTGTAAGAGGCCAGGTTCCTGTGACCCAGTGTGTTGGGGAGCTGAGCTGCACTGTCCCTTCCTGAATTGGGGGCATTTTCCCTGTTGTTCCTACACTGATGACTGAAATGAATCCCTAGCATTTCCCAACAGCTAAGTTATCACAATCAAACTCTGCAGTTTGATTCTAATTACGAGGTTCTGGTCTTGTCTGGACGATGCCCACCCGCACCGTCGGAGAGGAGAGGGCTGTGGTGTTGGGTTTTCCCATTACTCTGAACTGCTCTTTGCGACTCAGTGCTCACCACTTCCTGTCCTGAAAATTCCCTAGAGGGTCAGGTTTTCATCTCTAAGTCCAGCTTCTTGGGAAGAGGGCCTTGAATGAGGAACAATCAGGGCTGTTTGGGGCTAGGGCTGCAGTGTAGGGGAGATGGTATTGTGGGCACAGAGAAGCAAAGTCCTAGATTCCATCCAGTCCCAGACCTATTCCCTAGCCAGGGTTTGAAGTCATTAGAGTGATTTCATGTTTTTCTCAATGAAACAACAATCCTTTCTCTATGACTAAAGCCTGATAGGCTAGTTTAGCCAGGGTTTGGGCATCCCCTCCCTTTTTCTGAGGGACACAGGTTTGCTATCCAGGGTGGAAGGGCTGGCTCCGTAGCAACTCCCAGGTGGAGAAAGGTCAGACACCTGGGGTGCCCCTTGTGCGTGGCCACAAGCAGCACCAGGGACCCTGGGGTGAAGCTGTCTGGGCAGTAGTGTGTCCACCAGGTGCCTTCTAGTTTGTGGGATTGTCCATACCAGATACGACCTCAGGCTCTCACCTCCACCTTGCCAACATAGCAAACCCATCTCTCATTGCTGTCCCAAACACAGGCGCACCACAGATACGTGGCCCAGGTTTTGTCAGTAATCCAAGGAATAATATTCTCTAAGATCTAAATTCAAATCTAAATGGTACTTCTAATGAACCTCCAAACTATTTTCCTGATGCTCACTTGGACTCTGACAATAGCTCAGTGTTTTAACCAAACCAGATCCCAACAGCTTCTAACACCTAACCTAACACTAAGGTCTAGGTCATGGCGTCAAACTCATTTTCACCGGGGGCCACATCAGCCTTGCAGTTGCTTTCAAAGGGCTGAATGTAATTTTAGGACTGTATACATGTAACTACTCCTTAACTAGGGGCAAGGAGCTCGGCACTGCCGCTGGGTAGAAACAAGGTGGAGGGCGGGATTTGTGTTTGTCACCTGTGGTCTAGGTAGAAGCCCAGCCCCAACTGAAACCTGCACACCAAGCTTCGCTCGAAACCAGGTTCTCACCCCAACCTGTAGCCCAGTCCTAACCCTTACTTTACTTTGACCCAGATGTTAACTGTGACTGAATCTTGCCACTGTAGATTCAAACTCTAAGTTGAACCCAGCCTTAAACCTAACCCAACCACAGAATGTTTTTAAGGTCTGGCTCTTCTGTGCTGGAATCTGGTACCCTTGTTTATCATCTGTAGGGGAGGACATTTTTCTTCAATTATCCTCTTATATTCTCTGGCTGGGTCTGCAGGAAAACAACAAAACTGACAATAGGCAGATTAGCAGGAGAGAAGACATACAAATTTATTTGATGTTAAAAGTTTTATGTGGCACAGGAGGGCTTCTTTGAAAGAAGAGAAAACCCCCAAAGAAACAACTAGGCTTGAAGGCTTTCAGACCACCTGAAAAAAAAAAAAACAACAGGATAAATTTAAAAAGAAGTGACAAGACAAAAGAAAGGGACTTTGAGATTCTAGGGGCGGAAAATTGTAGGCAGGCAAGTGTGTGGGGAAACTATTGTTAGAGAAGGACTAGTTAGTAAGGTTTGTTTGTGTAGGTTCTCAGTGCCATCTTGTCTCCGTGATAAAGTTGACATTTTCTTCCCGGTATGGGGAGTGGGTGGGAGGGGGAACCTTCACAAGGGGAATTTGTGATCTCCTTCCAGGCAGGTGAGGACTGCAGAGAGCTCATCTTATATCTGCTTTTTCTCAGGTGATTTCAGCTCAAAACAGTCCTAATGCCAGAGTGGTATATTTGGGGTGCAAATTCTGATCTACACCTCCTTCTCCCACACATCCCTCCACTTCTATGTCCTGTGTCTGTTTCTCTGGGCTCTCAATTGTGATGACCCTTGTCCCTCAGGCAGGGTTTTGAGTCTTGAACTTTGAACTTGATATCATTGCTTTTTGATTCCAAATGTGGAAAACCATCTGATTCAGTGAAGATGAATCCTGGACAGTGTATTGGTTGAGGTGAATGCAAATCCCTTTGAGAACCAATTTGTATTAAGAATCTGTTAGCAAATCCCAGGCTTTTAGGATGGGTGGAGAAAAAATTTAAATAGGTATACGTGTGCCCTGACTAGTGTGGCTCAGTGGATTGAGCACCAGCCTATGAACCAAAGGGTCGCCAGTTCGATTCCCAGTCAGGGCACGTGCTTGGGTTGAGGGCTAGGTCCCCAGTAGGGGGTGTGTGAGGGGCAACCACACACTGATGTCTCTCTCCCTTGCTTTCTCCCTCCCTTCTCTGCTCTAAAAATAAATAAATAAATAAATAAATAAATAAATAAATAAATAGGTATATGTGATGATAGAGGAAGATAGCTTTATGCTTGGATTTATCATCTCTTTATGCCTCACTTTCCTAAGCCAAGTAGGGATACAGGAAAGATTAAGTGAGCTAACATATAAAAAGTTTGTGGAGCACTCAGTATATGTTCATCATCATCATCATCATCATCACCCCATTGTTCTTCTGTTTCTTAGTTCCTGAATGAATGTGGAAACACTTAAATTTTCACAAAAATAACTTGAAAATGTGAACCCAATTTTTTTACTTTTTTTTTTCAGCAAAAGCTACCATTGGATATGCAAACGTTTTTGGTAAAGGTGACCTCTCTGAAGACCGACTTTATAAAGTTACATAGATAACTTTTGTGTTGAGCAGAGACATCAGTGGAAGATGGTTAAGGAAGGTACATGTGTGTGAAGTAGAAATCATCTCTTAACATGTTTCCTTCAATGTGGCGCAGGGTAGGAACAGAACTTTTGGAATTAGACGGGCTTATGAGAGCCATCACTCCATTGCCTACCAGTTAGGGGCCAGTCATTCACTCGTTCATTGAGTTGTGCCCTCTGTGTCTCAGTCACTCCAGCAGAACAGGCGTCATTCCAGTCCTCCTGGAGCTTTTACTCTAGTGACATAGATGCTAAACACATAAACAAACTCATATGTAATTGTAATTTAAAATAGAATTAGAGATGTGAAAATCAGGGGTCCTCGGTTTGGGGGTTTGAGGAGAGGGTGTTCTGGGGACGACAGGTTAAGAGTTATTCGGTGGATGCATGAGTGAGAGAGTTTGGTTTTGACAACGAGTCTCTTAACTGAAGGAGAGTTTAATCTTTCAAGTCTTTGCCTCCAGTCGATATGGTAGCTGCTTCCTTATCATGTTGAAAGTATGGTGGTTACTAGTCCCATTGTGAATCCTGTTAGTTAATACCCTGGTAAAAAGCACATGTATTATCACTATATTGCAAGTATATATTTAAATATACTTTCAAAGAGAAGCTTTATGTTCATAGCAAAGTTGAGCAGAAGCTACAGAGACTTCCCATATACCTCCTGCCCACCCCCATTCACACAGCTTCCCCCACTGTCAAAATCCCTCAGCACAGTGGTAAGTCACAATTGTACTTTAAACTGATATTTTGATAATATGTATTTTGATATAATTGGTTCCCTTTGTAATCCTATGCATTCATTTTATACATTAAAAAAAATCCCAACTCAGACTGGTGTAGCTCAGTGGATTGAGTGTGGGCCTCCAAACCAAAGGGTCGCTGGTTCAATTCCTAATTAGGGCACATGCCTGGGTTTCAGGCCAGGTCCCTAGCAGGGCACACATGAGAGGCAACCACACATTAATGTTTCTCGCCCTCTCTTTCTCCCTCCCTTTCCATCTCTAAAAATAAGTAAAAAACAAACAAACAAATAAAAAAAAAACACAAAAAAACCACACCCCAAGCAAGGCTCTACAGACTTCACCAGACTTTCAAAGCACAAACAGGTCAGGGCACAAAAAGGTCAAGGTAGCGGGCTGTCGAGGAGCAGCCTGCTGCAGCCCGAGACAGGGAGGCAGCCCCAGGCTGGTGGGAGTAGAGTCAGCAGGAGGAGACTGGCAATGAGGCTGGAGCGGTCCAAGGGCCCAGAAACAAGGTGCCCTGAGGGCTACTTTGAAGAATTTGATTTTCTCTTGTGGACAATGGAAGCAACTGGAGGGCTTTAGGCAGAGATTAACTTCATGATTTGATTTACATCAAAACAGCATTAAAAGGAAATTCCATACTGTTTTCCACAGTGGCTGCACCAACAGTGTAGTAGGGTTCCCTTTTCTCCATATCCCCTCCAACAGTTATCTGTTGCTTTGTTGATGATGGCCATTCTCACTGGTGTGAGGTGGCATCTCATTGTGGTTTTAATTTGCATCTCTCTGATGGCCAGTGATGTTGTTGAGTATCTTTTCATATGTCTCTGGGCCCTCTGTATGTCCGTTTTCAAGAAGTGTCTGTTCATGTCTTTTGTCCATTTTTTAATTGGGTTTTTTGTCTTCCTGGAGTGGAGTCGTATGAGTTCTTTATATATTTTGGAGATCAAACCCTTGTCTGAGGTATCATTGGCAAATATGCTTTCCCATACTGTTGGTTCTCTTTTTATTTTAATACTGTTTTCTTTAGCCATGCAGAAGCTTTTTATTTTGATGAGGTCCCATTTATTTATTCTTTCCTTTATGTCCCTTGCTCTAGGGGGCATATCAGTGAAGATGTTGCTGCGTGGAATGTCTGAGATTTTCCTACTGATGTTTTCCTCAAGACTTTTATGGTGTCACAACTTACATTTAAGTCTTTTATCCACCTTGAATTTATTTTTGTGTATGGTGTAAGTTGGTGCTCGAGTTTCATTTTTTTTGCATGTAGCCGTCCAGATTTCCCAACACCATTTGTTGAAGACGCTATTTTTATTCCATTTCATGCTTCTGCCCCCTTTGTCTAAGATTAATTGCCCGTAGAGACTTGGGTTTATTTATGGGCTCTCTATTCAGTTCCATTGGTCTGTCTGTTTTTATGCCAGTACCAAGCTGTTTTGATTACAGTGGCCTTGTAATACAGTTTGATATCAGGAATTGTGATCCCTCCTGCTTTGCTCTTCTTTCTCAAAATTGCAGCTGATATTCGGGGTCATTTATGGTTCCATATAAATTTTTGAAGTGTTTGTTCTATATCTGTGAAATATGCCGTTGGTACTTTGATACGGATTGCATTGAATCTATAAATTGCTTTGGGTAATATGGACATTTTGATGATGTTGATTCTTCCAATCCATGAGCATGGTATATGTTTCCATTGGTTTGTGTCTTCCATGATTTCCTTCTTCAGTGTTGTGTAGTTTTCTGCGTATAGGTCTTTTACCTCCTTGGTTAGGTGTATTACCAGGTATTTTATTTTTTTTGTTGCTATATCAAATGGGATTTTTTCCCTGATTTCTGTTTCCACTGTTTCACTGTTGGTATACAAAAATGCCTTTGATTTCTGGATGTTGACTTTGTATCCTGCTGCTTTGCCAAATTCAATTATTAGGTCTCACCTTTAACTAGAACATAATCAACAAAAGCAAAAAGCAAGCAAAACTGAACCAGAGACATTGAAATTAAGAACAATCTAAGAGTAGCCAGGGGGGAGGGGGGAACAATGGGGAGAAGGGTTTACAGGAACCACTATAGAGGACACATGGACAGAACCAAGGTTGGGGAGGAAAGGGAGATGGGATTTGGGGGGAGGGGAGGGGAGAGTATGCAGACAACTGTAATTGAGCAACAATAAAGTAAAGAAGAAAAAGCAGCATTAAAAGGATACCACCACCACCACTAGGCTCTTCATTGTTACCTGTAGGAAGAGGAATGTAAGATTGGTTGAGATAAAACAGGGAGACCTGCAACTTGGAATTGGGTGATGGGACTTGAAATGCAGAAAAGGGAATGAAGTTAAGATATATATTGGAGGTGGAACTGGAAGCCTGTGGTAATGTATTCATTGTGGGAAGTGAGGGAAAGAGAAGGGTAAGGATGATGCCACTGTTCCTTAAGTCACGAAGGGATGAAGGTGCCACTGTCTGTGATGAAGAAGACTGAGTGGGGGCTAGTGGAAGGGGAGTTTTCACTTTCAGGCATGTCAATTGAGATGCCAGTGAGACAACCAAATGGATGTGTCAAGGAGGCGATTGGATAAATGATTCTGGAGCTTAAACGAGATCTGGGTTGGAGATAGGAATTTGAAGGTGCCAACGTATAGATGACATTGAAAATCCTGGAGATGGATGAGGCTGCCCTTGGCTAGAGTGAGACAAGAAAGGATCTGGAAGGGCTCTGTGGAACTTCAAAATTTAAAGATGGTGTAATAATGGAGTGTCATAGTGATAATACAAAAAGCTAGTATTTGTTGAGGTCTTACTCTGTCCTAGGCATTGTTCTGAATGCACTGCATGCATTTATGTCTTTATTGTATCACATCAACCCTATGCAGTAAACTGAGGCACAGGAGATCAATATTTTGCTCAAGATCATAGTTAGTAGGTGGAGGAGCTCAGGGGGTGAACCCAGCAATCTGGCCCCAGAACTTCTTCCCTTAATCCCTGTAGAACTTGGGGCAGAGGAGCCAGAGGAAGCAGGAGAGATGAGGAAATCAGAGTTGTGATGTTCGGAAAGCTAAGAGTGGAATGCTTTGAGGTGGAGGTGTGGCCAACCTGGTGAGATGCTGCTCAGGTCCAGGAAGCTGAGCTCCAGAGAGTAGCCATCGGATCTGGGAACATGGAGATTGTAGACAACACCAGAAAATGCAGTTTCGGTGGAGTGGTAGGAGGGTAGGTGTGAAAACATGGTTGGAGTGGCTTGGAGAGAGCATGGGCCTGATGTGCAGATGGCTTGTCCTTCACTGTCCCCTGAAGTAGAACACTTGCTGTGCAGGGTAGTTAAAATGTTTGGAGAAAGTGAATATAAGGCATAGAGCACTGTACTTAGCACACAATAGGCATGCAATGAATGATGTTAACCATTTTAACACACATCTGCATACATCGTGAGGTCATAAAGACCTGTGGTATTGGTGACACAGGAACAAGGATATAAATGCACAACACTGGTCAGCCATGGGCGAATTGACATGCGGGTAGTGGGTAAAAGGCATCCCTGTAAAAAGGCAGTGAGACGAGCTGTGACATACCAGACCCCGTGAGTTTACGAGTAGGGAGGGCGGAAGGAGTTCAGAAGAGAGATCTCAGGGTATTCTTTCGGACAAGAAATTGAATGTATTGCCCGCATCCCTGTTTCTGCATAGGGAGCAAGGGACTCTGGCAGGGCCAGTGGCCCTACCTTGAGCTGTGATAGGTTTCAGGCAAAGCTCTCAGTCACAAATACTCTTCCTTATGTGGTAATAACACTTCCCATTTAGAAGCACCTCTCTCCATGGGGCTAAAAGCAATTTGTAAACAGAATAGAATGCATCTCATTACTGCTCCCCACCCAGCCTCCCATCCCGCTGTGACTGATGGCTGGGGGTGAGGGGGGCAAAGGACCTGGTGTGACTGAAGCTGCAGCAGAAGTAACTTGGAGCTCAGAGTCATAAAGCTGGGTTTAGACACGGGTTGTTCCTAGAGCTCCTCAAAGCTGCTCCCCAAATCTCTCCCTGGAAGGGCAGGCAGTGAAAGCGAACTTCACCACCCTCAGACCATTAACTGCTTCTGCTTCCTAAATAAGGGTGGGTCTGGCCTTCTACCAGGTCCCAGCTTCTGCCTTCCCAGAGACCTGTGGTGTTTTCTTCACCCTGGAGGCTGTGTGGCAGATGACTGAGAAAACCTGGGCTTCTTCACGTTCTCACAGAGGATGGCCCCCTCTAGACCCCTGCAGTTTTGCTGGGACCCCTGACTTTGCCCTGGACAGGAATCCCGGGTGTGTGGGCTGCATGACAGAGCTGTGGGTGCCTCCAGGAACTGGGGACAGGCCCCGTGGTGCACAGGCACCGGGACCTCCTGACCACAAGCCCAGCACTCAGTTGGGGTGCTGTGTGTCTTTCTGAGTCATTTCGAACTTGCCCTAGTTTTTCTGATATTAGCACATTGCTCTTCACTAAGTATCCTTTTCCACACAATTTATATAAAAGCATCTGCAAATATGTGGAGTGCCCTTGGCGATTCCTGCAGAAACTCAGAGTGCTGGGTGGAGTCTTCGGATGGAGTTAAGTGAGGGGAACCTGGGGAAGAATGTGCAGAAACCTGCAGGACCTCAGCCACATCTATTGTACGGAATTAAAGGGAAATTATTCTTTCTGTCTTTCTCTCTCTCTCTTTTTGCTCACTGTTGTATCTTCTCTTAGCATGCTTCATCCCAGCCATCATTCAAGGCCCCAATTAAGTTCTACATCTTCTAGAAAGACTGCCTTGATAATTTTTTTTTGCAGTTGTCCTTTATTTTATGTATTCTCATTGAGGCAAAATTTACATAATGTAAAATCAGCCATTTTAAAGTGAAAAATATATTGAGTGAAATAAGCCAGGCAGCAAAAGATGAATACCATATGATCTCACCTATAGGTGGAACCTAATGAACAAAGCAAACAAATGAACAAAACAGAAGAAATAGAGGCATGGAAACAAGGAACAGACTGACAGGGACCAGAAGGGAGAGGGGAGGGGACAAGAGAGGAAAGCAGGGGAAGGGCCTAGTTAAAGAACACGTATGAAGGACCCACGGATCGACTGTGGGAGTGGGGGGTGGGCAAGGCAGGGGAGAGCAATGAGGGGGGAAATTGGGACAACTCTAATAGAACAAGAATTAAAAAAAAGAAAAATAAATAATTATACCAATGATAATCATAACAAAAAAATAAAGTGAAAAATTTCATGGCATTTGGTACATTCACAGTGGTTGCAATGACCCCCTCTATTTAGTTCCAAAACATGTTCATCGCCCCCAGTGAAGCCCCGTACCATTACGCAGCTATTCTCCGCTGTCTCCCTCCCCCCACCCACGCCTGGCCACCACAAATCTGATTTCTGTCTCTCTAGATTTACATACAACCATATTTGGTATCAATAGAGTCATACAATACTGGGCATTCTGTGCTTAGCTTCTTTCATTTAACATATTTTCTAGGCTTGTCCATGTTATCTCATGTATCAGTAATTTATTCTTTTTGTGGTTGAATAATATTCCATCATATGTACAGGAAGTCCTCAAATAATATCATTTCATTATAATGTTGATGAAATGCTATAGGAACTTAGCTCTTGCTTATATCAATTCACTTATGGTAAAATTGGTTTTGTTACACATTGTTTTGCTTAAAGTCTCAGAACCTAGCAAGGATGTTGAGTGAGGGTTTATTGTCTATATCACAATTTATTTATCCATTAATCTGTTGATGGACATTTGGGTTATTTCCACTGTTTATTGTTATTAATACTGCTGCTTTCACTCTGTATAGGTATTTGTTTCAGTACTTTTCCCCCATTTCTTGTGGGTATTTACTTAGGGGTGGAATCACTGAGTCATGTGGTAATTCCGTGTTTAGCTTTTTGAGGAAAAAACAAATATTTTCCACATTTTGCATTTCCACCAGCAAACCTTGATCATTTTACTTCCTAGTAACTGTTCTACAAAGGAAATTATTACATTATTTTTACCTGTATTAGATGCCTTCTTGTGTTCTTCTTGTGTTCTCTTGTTTCTATACCGTCTTTTAGGTTCATTCTAAACTCCACAACCTCAAGGAAGAATCTCCAGTATTTGTTTATTTATTAATTCATGGATTCAGTTAGCAGTTAACAGTACAGTTTAGGAGCCAAGAATCTGGGTTCTGGAATCAAACTACCTGGGTTCAAGTCCTGGATCTGCCACTTGCTAATGTTGTACAATTTAGGGCAATTATTTCAGTTCTCTTCATTTTTGTATTTTTAATCAGTAAAATGGGAATAATGACAGGTGTATTGGTTTCACATCGCTTCTGAAACACTGACCCCACACTTGGGGGCTTAAAACAACACATTTATTATCTCACCTTTCTGAACCGGGTCTCACAGTGTGCCGGGACCGCACTCCCCCTGGAGGCCCTAGGGGAGGGTCTGTTTCCTGACCGTCCCCAGCTCCTGGAGGCTGCCTGCCTTCCTCTGCTCTCGGCCCCTTTCACCTCCAGACCGACAGTCCTATCACTCTGACCGCTGCCTCCATCCCCACATCTCCTCTGCCTCTCCTCCTTTGACCCTCTTCCTCCCTCTTAAATGAGGACCCCTGTGATTCCATTGGACGCAATCCAGAATGATCTCTCCATCTCCAGATGTCTAACTGAATCATATCTGAAAAGTCCCTTTCGCCAGGTCAGTAACAGAGTTTAACTTGTACACACCTTTGGGGAGACACAGCCGTGTCGCCTCGTAAGAATATTTTGAAGATAAAATGAGATATTTCACACAAAGCCCAGGGACTCAGTGGTGTTACACACAACAGCGGCTCCTGCCGAGGGCGGCTGTGCCCATGGCTACTTCTGGTCAAACACTGTCAGGTTTAGTATTAATCTGCTAAAACATAGTCGATTATGCCTAGAACATAGTGCATGCTCTGTAGGTATCCGGAGAGTGCATGGGTCTGACTTCTAAGGTCTCAGGGATGTCTCCTAAGAATGGACTGCCTCTCCTCCATAAGGACAAGTCGCTCATCAAACTCTTGTGTGAGCATCCTCTCTGGGGTTCCTCTTGGTTCAGGCCCCGTTCTTTGGGGATAACAAATTCGGGCTGTAAAGCTCTGGTCTATACCAAATGTTTTACATGTTTCTGTTGTCTCTGAATTACAAAATCAAAAGTTCTGGGTTGCAAAAGCACATGATGAAGGACTGTTATTCAAAGTATACAAAGAACTCTTGAAACTCAACAATAAGGAAATAAAACAACCTGATTAAAAATGGGCCAGAGAGACTTCACCAAGATGTACAGACGGCACATAAGTGCATGAAAAGATGCTCCACATCATATATCATCAGGGAAATGCAAATTAAAACAATAATGAGATATCACTCTGCATTTATTAGAATGGCCAACATCCAAAACACTGACACCACCCAATTCTGGCAAGGCTGTGGAGCAACAGAAACTCTCAGTAATTCCTGGTGGGAATGTAAAAAGTTGGAAGACAGTTTGGCAGGTTTTAAATAAAACTAAACATACTCTTACGGTCCAGAAATCTCATCTCTTGGTATTTACCCCAAACAGTTGGAAACTTATGCCTACAGTCTACACAAAACCTTCCACAAGGATGTGGGTAGCAGCTTTATTTGTAATTGCTCAAACCTGGAAGCTCCCAAGATGTCCTTCTGTAGGCGAATGGAATAAATAAACTGTGGCACATCCAGAAAATGGAGTATTATGCAGCCCTAAAATAAAGAAGCTATTAAGCCCTGACAAGAAATGGAGAAAACTTAACTTTTACTAAGAAGCCAATTTGAAAAAGTGTACATCCCAAATCTCTCCAACTATATAACTTTCTGGAAAAGGCAACACTATGGAGGCAATAAAAAAAAATCAGTGTTGGTGGGGATTAGAGGCGAGGGATGAATGGGCAGGACACAGTTACTTTTAGGGCCGTGAAAGTTTTTGATACCATAACGATGGAGGTGCGTCATTTTACATTTACCTAAACCTGCGGAATGTCCCACACCAAGTGTGAACTCCAGTGTGGACTATGGACTGGGAGTGATAACAGTGCGTCAGTGCGGGCTCATCCTCGGGTCCCTCCCGGGGTGCCATTGCTGCTGTGGGGGTCCGTGCATGAGTGGGGCAGATCTTTCCACTTTCCTCTCAAACATAAAACCGCTCTCAAACAAATACAGTCAGATAAAATTTCTGGGTGCCTTGGAAGATGTGGTGGTGCTCCAGAACCCAAGGTTGGGAGATGGGTACATGCCAGCGAAGCAAGGCTGGAACGCGTGTTGAACTATGAAAGCTTCCCATTGCTGTCCCTGATGGACCTTTAGTCCTGAAGCTGATTCTACTTGTCAGAGAGGTTTCACTAGGCAATGGCAGAGGGAGGCTCCCTCAAAGCTATCACTGTGTCTTGCTCCAGGATATGGGCCAGTGGATGAAGAAAGAATGGTGACAAGGACCTTCCGACAACATGACACCGCTGTGTAGACACTCAGTCACCTTGGAGAGGAATATTTTGCTGTTGCTGTTGTCCGGCAGCCTTGCTCATTGCATTGCTGTAGCAGCCCCGGCTGCGAGAAGTGCAGCTGCTCTCAGGCCTCGGGGCAGGAGCAGAGATTCCTTTCCTCTGTGTAATGTAGGGCCTGTGACTGGGGGCCTGGTCCCTGTGGGAGGCAGCTGGGGGTGGGGCTGGGGAATGGGAGGGTTGGCCCTGGTGAAGTAACCCAAGTCCCTCGATTTCCCCCCTTTGGCCCTGGTCACCCTGTCTGGAAAAGGTGGATGAAGATCTTGTGCAAGTCCTAGCACCTGTGATTCTATAATTGTAGAAAGAGTTATGCCAAAGAGTTTTTAAATAAATACTTCTCAGATGACTTATGTGACAATCAAATGAACAAAATGTAACTCTTGGATTTTGACTCAGTCCAGGGAATCATCTGGATCATGCCCTGCCCACTTATGTTTACTTCCTTGAAACACTTAGAGAAGCCCTTGGGTCTTCTGAGTTCTGCCTTGTATCCACACCCTAGTTTTGCCATGGCCAACTGACCCCACAGGGCTTTAAGAGGCTCCAAAATTCCTAGGGTGGAGGAGAGAGATGCGTACACTGACGGTCATGAACTGTTTCCCAAGAAACAATGAAAGGGGCTCTTTTGGCCACTGTGGTTGTGGGAAAAAAGGCTCAGAGGCTGAAGCAGGGTTTCATCAATAGCTTCCCCATGGGGTGTGCCCGCTGGACCATGAAAGACATAGCAGTGCAAACCAGAGTTCCATGAGGTACTCCTGGAATTTAGGACCTGCGGGGACGAGTCAGCCCTTCGGACACTTTCTGGGGTCCCTGAATGTGGAAGGGAAGCTGAAGAGTTTTAGAATGAAATAGATCTTTCTAACAGCTGGAACGATAGGTTACTGCAAGAAGAAAAACATCAAGCCACCTGGGTAAGAAAGGAAGTGGCCCCACCAGGGCCCAGTAGGGGAGAAGGGAGAAGTCGGAAGGACAGAGGAATGCCAGAAAGGGCTGCATGAACAGAGGTTCAGCAGCAAGAACAGACTTCGTGTGTTTGGGAAGCTCTACGCGGCCGAGTGTCTCTGGAATGGGAAGTAAAAGACAGGGAGTCATGAGTTATAGCCGGAGAGGTAGGCAGGGGCAGGCTGAGGAGGGCCCTGTGGACCGGGTCAGGTGTTTGAACTTGACCTCGTGAGGGTCAGGGTGTGGGAGCCTTGAAGGGTATGAGACGGGGACACGCCAGGCTTCGATGAGGGTTCACTAGCCCTCCGTTCCTTGTCATTATCTCTGTTTTCTTATTTTCACAGCAGCCTCAGGCCCCTCACTCAATGAATTGTCACTTCAAGCCGAGAACTAGCGGGGCAACAAATTCTCAAGAAAAATCTGTGCTTTTCCCAAAGTGTTGTTTGCAGAGTGGGAGGAAAGAGACTTGACACCACCTATTTGGGGCTTTGGGGACAAACAGTGTGTTTTGCACATTGCTCTGTGGCAGTGGGATGTTTTCTTGATGCTTAATTACATCCTGTGTGTTTTCCTGGAAAATGCAGAGGTCACGGCATGTCTGTAGCCAGCATAGCTCCAGCAGCCTGCAGATGCCATTCCCGGTCCCCAAATAGTAACCCTCCGAAGTAACGGATGCCGTGGTGAGCTAAAACGAGGGCCTCGGGAAGAGCGAATACCGGGCCCGGCAGAAACAGTGCCCCTTTTGATTACAGGACCTTTTATTACAAAACCCTAAGCAGTAGCTCTGTCACATAACAATATCACACTCAAGCATACCATCTGACCTTTTAGATGACATGTTCAAATTAAAACTATAAATTACTAAACCCATATTATTACCCTACCAACCACACTCAAGCAGGTGTGACTTCTGCCAGACCCTATAGAAGGAAAGGGATAAAAGACAATTCCTCTTTCTTGGTCTTGCTGGACACAGGCGGTGTGGCTGTGACCCAATCTGTAGAGGTGGCCGGAGCTCCATGTGTGAGAGCACGCCCTGGTTGGGGGGTCGTGAGGGAAAGACCACTGTGTTGTGGTGAGGCGTCTTCTATCTCAGTCCACTGAGTAGCTGTGACCTTGGGCATCCCATTCCCTTTCTGGGCCTTCTTTGTGTTTCTGCTTGAAAAATGAGGTATCGACCTAAATGTTCTCTTCTTGGTCCAGCATGCTGCATGTACTCACTGGACGGGTCCTTCCACCCATTTTATCTGACACACTCTCTGATGGTGTTTATTATTTATAACTGGCTGTTTCCAAAGAGGATTTGAGTGAGCTTAACAATTAGCTGTGGTCACAATGAAATCATTAAAAGGCATTTAATGACCAAATGCCATTTGATAGGCAGTGGTGATGGAGTGAAAAAACAAACCAGAAACTTAGAATGAAAAGAGCTTTTTCAAGTCGGTACTCAAGAAGGGCTCTGGGCTTGCTGGCTGCTAAGAGATGGGAAGCCCCCATTCCGTGCTCAGAAGGAGCCCCCGGTACTCGGAGAGCGGGGTGTCTGACGGCTCCTGCGTAAGAGGTGCGGTGAGTACTTGCATACACATATCATCCCCAGCACTTCTATCAAAGTGCAAGGCACTCGAGATACACATGTGGCTCTGTTTATTTTCCCTCTCTTAGAGGTTCCCATTTCCTTTGGCAGAAACGAACAGATGTGTCTCTGGAACTGATGAAGGTTGACAGACTTCAGGTTTGCATTGAGCACTTTCCAGAAAGTGGGAGAAATAACCAGGGCCTGTTCTTTGTGGGGGTGAGCGTGCAGCCGGCGCTTCTCCTACCTGACACCGAGCACCCCGCCCCGAAGGCAGTCCTCTCCGCTCCTGAGCAGCCACCTCCGCAGCCTTTCTAGGAAGCCAGTGCCAGGCTTCTGAACAACTCCTTTCTCCTGCTGACCTAGAAAAACCTTTTGAGGGGCTCTGGGAGTCTGCTTTTCCCATTCTGAAGCAAGCTGAGGAAATGGCACGTACTGAGTGGATATTCTGCACAGCAACCTGTTGAAAGCAGAGAAAATCAGAAAGCTTGAAAAGAAGCAGGTTTTATGTTCTGCAGCTGTCGCATCTGAAATACGCGTCTGCTGCCTGAACGGTGGCAGAGACAGAAGACTGCCCTTCAAGCGACGACGCTTCTGACTCTGCATAAATTCAGGTGCTGCTCTGGGAACCGGGAGCTCTGAGACCTCCTCTTTCTCCACCGCATGTGCCCGTAGCTCGCATTAAGGGTAATAGGAGATTCGTGGGCGCTAAGACACTAGCAGAATTTAGCTCAGAGCATGGTGAAAGCATTATGTGTGTGGATGTTTTTAACTTAGGACTGGGGAAAAATGCTAAATTAAGAGCTCAGAGCTTTGTCTCTATAGCCATTCTCGATGCCATGTGACTTATAAAGCTGAAAGTGTCCCTCCACTCTAAGCAGGCTGCACAGGGGATGGGAGCTCAGCTGAGAGGCCAGAGGATGCCACGTTCAGCATAAAGATCGGTGGGGCTGAATCTTTGCGAAGAACTCGTATCTTACAAATACCTTCTTTGTATTCCTCCCGATTTCCTTCTGTCTGCTGAAGTCGTTCATCTTCGGGCCCCGCCATTCATTTCTTTTCTGTCCGTATGAACCCTGACTTACATTCTCATCTTATTTTTTTCCTTGAAATTTCCATCGACGACTCCAACCAGCAGTAACCATACGACGTAAACTCAGGAGACTCAAGGCTGGAGGGGCCTTCGAAAACACTGCGCCTTCTCTGTCCTTCACTGGAGGGGGTTCCTCACCAGGTGTCTCTCACTGGTATTCCTCCAACTTCTGCTCGAACACCGCTAGTGATGGGAAGCTCACTGCCTCTTATCTAGTGTACTGCTTGGGAACGTGTGCCCTGGAACCCGAGTTAGGTTTAAAATCAGCTCAGCCACTTACTGATTGGTTGTTCTTCGGCATTTTTTGCGCCCTCTCTGTGTCTAAGTGTCTTTATCTTTAAAATAGAGTGAACAGTAGTATCTAATTGGCAGGGTTGTTGGCCTGCCCTAGATTTTTAACCAAGGTTGTGTCTTTGGCAGACTACTGTTTAAAAAGGATAATTTTGGGGAAATTTTGTCTTTTTGTTTTTCAAGGAAACAAGGTTTGTAGATACCTGAGCCGGCAAATCTACAGAGATCTTCACATGGACACACGTCCCACTCCAGAGAGTCGGTAACGGTACGTCCGTTTGCCGGGGCTGCCGTGACAACGTGCCGCAGTCGGGAGGCTTCAACAGGAGCGAGGCCCAGTTCTCCCAGGGCTGTGTCTTCCTCCTTGGCTTGCAGATGGTCTTCTCCCTGCCTCTTCAATAGTCTTCCTTCTAGCTGTGTCCAAATTTTCTCTCTTTATAAGGACATCAGTCCTATTGGATCTGGGTCCACGCCGATAATATCATTTTAACTTGAAGCCTTTGTAATCTCCAAATAAGGTCATATTCTGAGTTATTGGAGGTTAGGACTCCAATATATGTTTTTTTTTGGGGGGACGCACAATTTACCCCATAACATTGAGTCATGGCTAAGGTACAAGTTTGAGCATTCAGGGACTTTGGATTGGGGCCCCATTCTGTCAGTGACTAGTTGCGTGAATCTGGCTGAGTCTCTGGACCTACATTTCCCCCCATTGTGATGTGGCAGGGTTGACCTGACCCTTCTAACCCTAGAGATCTATGGTTTGAGTGGCCCATTTATTTTGGCAATACATTTATAGAGATTCAAAGGGAAGATTCCAAGGGCGGGGCTCAGAGAGTGGGGGGAACAGGTGTTTCTGCGTGGGGAGTCCTGTGCTCTTCAGTTGCCCTCAGATGCAGCGTCTGGATTTCAGGAAACGGACAGCGTGGTTTTAAAAGCATCCTTTCTTCCTCCAACATTTTGTTTACAATCCCGTTGCCTGGGGAATGGCCCTATTTTAGCTACAGTGCAATATTTTGAAGGTCTTAAAAGCTCCATAAAGTAATGATTTGGGGTGAGGTAGCTGAGGAATTCAATGGCTTTAAGAGCATATTTGTAGTATTTCATAAAAATAAATCAACTTTTACCTTTTATGGGAATAAACATTTTCAACTGGGAGAGTTGGTTTTTTCTCCCTCTCTACTCTAATTCTTCAAATAGTCTTGCCAAAACGGTACCCAGTAGAGTCCTTTGCACATTTCTGCCTCTTGACATACAGTTGAAGTCATTGCAGGATGGTTTTATTCTGTTAAGTGATAGTGTTAAAATGTAGATCCATTTCTGCAGAACACCGAAACCATCAACGTATACTTTCGTTACCATTAATTCTCATTCCAATAGGAGAGACAGTTTATAATCACTCGCTGTTTAACCACGACTGCACCCTTTGCAGAAAAGAAGAGGACGCGTTGACGCATCTGCAGGTGCTGTAAGGTGAGCCACTGCGATAGCTTGCCATTCGGGCGCAGAGTGGAAGAGAGCAGAGAGCGGCAAACCCCTCTGTCACGTGGTCTGGTGCCGAGAGTTGTATAAAGGGAAGGGAGACGGACGCTGTTCGCTGGGTGCCTGTTCAGAGAAAAAGTTTAGAGTTGTTGGTGTTTGTCAGACGTGACTAGGAGATCCTGACTCAAAACAGATGTGCCCTGTGTCTACTCTCATTTTGATGCACTTACTGATGCAGTGATGTGTTTGCCAAAGTTTTCTCTCGGAGAAAATGACTACCCCTTGGGATATGGAGTAGGGCGTCTTCCAATGGAGGCAAGCTTCTTCACAGATTCCCATAGTGACTGAGAAAGGAAGGAGGACCACAGGCCAAGGCCTCCAAGTTACTCTTACCTTGGCCAGAAACTGCCATTTTGTCATGTCCTGCAACCACAGGGCTAGCTGTCCCCTCTCCCAGCTAAGAGGAGGAGCGAGTTCCGTGGGAAGCTGAGCAGAGCAGGGGTTTACAGGAAAGGGTACCTTTCATCACCCAGAATCTCACAGCCTGGCCCACTCTTCAGGTGGTGAGAAATTTAGATCGCTTCTGGACATTTCCCTTCATTCCTTTGTGAAGAACTCGCCAGTGGTGTTGTCTTGAGACAGATCAAGGCGATCCTCTCAGGAGGATCCTCTCCTCCCTGGTGAGCCTGGGCCCGCGTCCTGAGTTATAGGCCGAGTTACGGCAGACTCGTTCTGCCTCTTTTCAGCTCGCAGAGTCACTGATGTGTCATGGAACTTTGGGAAATATTTTGATCAGGGAAGTTCATTTGGTATGTACTATGTGAAAATGTTTAGTAAATGAAGCATTACAGCATAGTCGTGAGAACTTTTAAAAGTGACAGGATTTCGTGTGTGTGTGTGTGTGTGTGTGTGTGTGTGTGTGTGTGTCCACAATCAGGGAAGTCCCAGGAATGGAATTTAGTTTAAAAGAATGCTTCCGTATGCTCTGGCTGGTGTGGTCTAGTGGATTGGGTGCTGGCCTGTGAACCCGAGGGTCACAGGTTTGATTCCTAGTCAGGGCACCTGCCTGGGCT
>PVJI01007139.1:0-80613 GCA_004026765.1 Micronycteris hirsuta
TATTATTAGACTGTTCTTAATTTCAATGAATCTGGTTATGTTTTGCTTGCTTTCTGCTTTTGTTGGTTATGATCCGGTTAAAGGTGAGATCATATGGTATTTGTCTCTCACTGCCTGACTTACTTCACTTAGCATAATGCTCTCTAGTTCCATCCATGCTGTTGTAAAGGGTAAAAGCTCCTTCTTCCTTTCTGCTGCGTAGAATTCCATTGTGTAAATGTACCATAGTTTCTTGATCCATTCATTCGTAGATGGGCACCTAGACAAAACTGTCGTTGTTTGCAGACGACATGATAGTATACTTAGAAAATCCTATAGACTCCGCCCAAAAACTACTCGATCTAATAATTGAATTTGGCAAGACAGCAGGATATAAAGTCAATACCCCCTGGCTATTCTTAGACTGTTCTCAATTTCAATGTCTCTGGTTACGTTTTGCTTGCTTTCTGCTTTTGTTGATTATGATCCAGTTAAAGGTGAGATCATATGGTATTTGTCCCTCACCACCTGGCTTACTTCACTTAACATAATGCTCTCCAGTTCCATCCATGCTGTTGCAAAGGGTATAAGCTCCTTCTTCCTTTCTGCTGCATAGAATTCCATTGTGTAGTTATACCATAGTTTCTTGATCCATTCATTTGTAGATGGGCACTTAGGTTGTTTCCAGCACTTGGCTATTGTGAATTGTGCTGCTATGAACATTGGAGTGCATAGGTTCTTTTGAATTTGTTTTTCAGGATTCTTAGGGTATAATCCCAGTAGTGGAATTGCTGGGTCGAAAGGCAGTTCCATTTTCATTTTTCTGAGGAAGTTCCATACTGTTTTCCACAGTGGCTGCACCAGTCTGCATTCCTACCAACAGTGCAGTAGGGTTCCCTTTTCTCCACATCCCCTCCAACAGACATTCCACGTAGCAACAACTTCAATGATATGTCCCCTAGAGCTAGGGACATAAAGGAAAGAATAAACAAATGGGACCTTATCAAAATAAAGAGCTTCTGTGGGGCTAAAGACAATAGTACTAAAATAAAAAGAGAACCAACCGTATGGGAAAACATATTTGCCAATGATACCTCAGACAAGGGTCTGATCTCCAAAATATATAAAGAACTCATACGACTCCACTCCAGGAAGACAAAAAAACCTAATTAAAAAATGGGCAAAGGACATGAACAGACACTTCTCGAAAAAGAACACACAGAGGGCCCAGAGTCATATGAAAAGATGCTCAACATCATTAGCCATCAGAGAGATGCAAATTAAAACCACAATGAGATATCACCTCACACCAGTCAGAATAGTCTCTCAGAATATTGAGCTCTCTCTTATTGCAGGGAATTCTGGCCCCTTAAATCTCAATGTTCCATCTCTTGAATCCTATGAGACTATCAAAGTTCTACCAGTTTTTCTGTCTCTGGGTAATATTAACTGTTACCTCATTCTGAGAACCAAAAATGCCCTGCAGGAAATAAATCATGGTTGCAGAATATCTTTTTGCCTCTGTACTCAGAATCTGCTTTCTCAGGATTTTATCCCCTCAGACCTAGTTGCTACAAAGGTTATCCATTGCCTTCAAACATTTATTTTTCAACTGGCTTTCTAAGTTTTCCTCAGTGACAGCACTGGTTGACCGTAAAATCTCTCCATCATAGCTGGAAACTGAAATCCCTCTTTCAGGAATTTGTACAAAAAAAGAGCAAATGGAATGCAAAACAAACAACAAAAATAATCAAATCAGATAACAGTGGGTACTAAGAGTATAAGGACATATAAATGAGAAATTTGAGACAAATTTAAGATTAATATACTAAGACAAACTTATAAGAAAAAGTAGCCCTGACTGGTGCGGCTCAGTGGATTGAGCACCAGACTGCAAAAAGAAGGGTCGCCAGTTCGATTCCCAGTCAGGGCACATGCCTGGGCTGCGGCCCAGGTCCCCAGTGGGGGCCACTTGAGAGGCAACCACACATTAATGTTTCTCTTCCTCTCTTTCTCTCTCTCTTCTTCTCTGTCTAGAAATGGATAAATAAAATATATATTTTTTTTAATTTTAAGAAAAAAATACAGTGAAATAATATAAAGCCTATCAAAGCATCCATAGAATTTAGTTCTCTTCAGCAAGTTAGTAGATATTCAACAATACAGAGTTGAAAATAGGGACAACTGTAATTGAACAACAATAAAAAATTCTTCAAATACAAAAATAATAAGTGTTCTGTAATATGAATACTATTGTGTAAAATTAAATGAAAGAAAATCAAATAGGTTTTTAATACCAAAATCATGAGAGACTTCAATATATTCATGTGCTTTATGAATCAGTCTCCTAGATCTTTTATATAACATTGTCCCAAATGTATTGATTGGGGAACCCTTTCATAACAGAATGGTGAAAACTTGGACTCTTAAGTGGTGCCAGACAAAATTCAGTAATATTTGAAAAGTTAAGAATCTTCACATATAAAATCAACTAAAACAATGTATAACAAATAGAAAAAACTGAGAGACAATTAGAAAGTTGTTAAAGTCCTAAAAACACTTTACATAAAGGCATATTGGCTTATACCTTCTATTCTTGGATTCCCCTAATTACTATACCTACCCATTGGCCAATGAAAGTGTTTATAGAAACCCCCTCTACCAAAAAATTAAATATAATTAATATGAAGTAGAAAATAAAGTATTTCAACCAGTTTCTTTTACATAATAAAAGTTTATTTCCATTAAAAGTCACCCACTACATTTATATATGTATCCAAAGTATTCTGGAAAAGGGTTTGTTTCAGAGGGAAAATCTCATAGGCCTTCTCTGCAGTGGAAAAATTCATTCTGCCACCAAGTGGTGATCTTGATTATAATAGATACTTCAGATTCAATTAGCATAAACATTGGGGCAGTAACTATCGCCTCCTGAGAAAGAAAAAATTGATGTATCTCCATAGACTGTCTTTTGACTTGAGAATTTTTCTATTGTTCTGCATTCATTTAATTCCTTCCTATTATTGTGAGTTTTTATGTTAGACATATGTTAGCTACTCCATAAAAATTAATATTTAAAATACCTTCTGTGAACAACTAACAGTACAAATTTCAAGAATAAAATATCTCATGAAGCAAAAAAATGAGAAAGTAAATTCTATATTATTAATTTTTATTTGTGTCGCATTGAAGTAAAGCCAAGTAAAGGTAATTAATTGAATTCACTTTGGAGCAAAATTTGAGATTACATATTGATCCAACATTTATTTTCCTATTGTAGACCAATGAAGTGTTATTGTCAGGGTTTCTGCAAATGCATAAACTATTTTTATCTTTATATATTAAATAGAGCTTGAGGAGAAGTATTAAGTTTAAAAATGAGAACGAAAGAGCAAAGAAAAACACTGTAGACAAAGTGTTTTAGAATAAATAGCTAAGGCATCAAGCAGGTGACCTAAGTACGTCCATTGTGTCCGGTATAAGACAAAATACAATGTGGAACTGTGACAAGTGAAACAGCACGTGCTATCTCCATACGCATTCAAATTCCTTGCTAAAATAGTGTGTGGGCAGAGCAAGACCTAGACTCAGCATGCGGTGGCTATTTTTCTGCCTCTGCATTAGACACTGCCAGCCCCAGGAATTATTAAGAAGGCAGAGAAGGTAGGTTATAAAATAAGAAATAGCATCCATTGATTATTTTCTGTGAACTGGAGTGTTTGAAATGCTTAACAGATACTATGTTAATGTAATATATTAACAACATAGAAGGGAGATACTAATAATAGCTCCACCTTACATACTTGGTCTCTGATAAAATTTGTGATTGGTCATTTTCATTTACTGAGCCTGGTCATTTAAAAGTAACTTATTTTGGATATTAACCTCTTATCAGATGTATCAGCGAATATGTTCTCTCATTCTGTGGGTTATCTTTGTATTTTGTTGATGATTTCTTTTGCTGTGCAGAAACCTTTTAGTTCGATGTAGTCCCATTTTTTTTTTCTTTTGTTTCCCTTGTCTGAGGAGGTATATCCGATAACATATTGCTGCAAGCAATGTCCAAGATTTTGCTGCCTATGTTTTCTTCTAGGATTTTTATGGTTTAGTGTCTGACATTTAAAGTCTTTGATCCATTTTGAATTTATTCTTGTGTGTGGTGTAAGAAGGTGGTCTAGTTTCATTTTCCTGCATCTGTCCAATTTTCCCAACGCTGTTTATTGTATAAACTATATTTAGTCCATAGCATATGCTTGCTTCCTCTGCCAAATGTGAATTGACGATAAAGGTGTTGGTTTATTTCTGGGCTTTATATTTTGTTCCAATGATCTATGTGTCTGTTTTTATGCCAATAATATGCTGTTTTGATTACTATGGCCTTATAATGTAGTTTGAGATTAGGTAGCACGATTCCTCCAACTTTGTTCTTCTTTCTCAAGTTCACTGTCTCTATGCAGGGCCTTTTGTGGTTCCATATAAATTTTTGAAATATTTGCTCTAGTTCTGTGAATTATGTCATAGGTATCTTGATAGAAATTGCATTGAATCTATAGATTGCTTTGGGTAGTATAGACATTTTAATGATATTAATTCCTCTTATCCGTGAACTTCCACTTAATTGAAGTATGTACTTCCACTTAATTGTATCTTCAATTTCTTTCTTCAGCATCTTAACACCAAAAAAAAAAACCACAATTAAAAAATGGACAAAGGACCTGAATAGACACTTCTCCAAGGAGGACATACAGATGGCCAATAGAAATACAAAAAGATGCTCAATGTCACTAATCGTCAAAAATTCTAATTAAAACTTCAATGAGATATCATCTCACACCTGTCAGAATGGCTATCATCAATAAATCAATAAACAAGGGCTGGCTAGGATGTAGATAAAGGGGAACCCTTTTGCACTGTTGGTGGGAATGCAGACTGGTGTAGCCACTGTGTAGAGCAGTATGGAGATATCACCCCCAAATTAAAAATGGATCTGTCTTTTGACCCAGCAAACCCATTTTTAGGAATATATCTGAAAGAACCCAAAAAACTAATTTGAAAGAATGTAAGTACTCCTACATTAACTGCAGCATTATTTATAATCACCAAGATATGGAAGCAGCCCAAGTGTCCATCAGTAAAGGAGTGGATAAAACAACTATGGGATATTTACACATTGGAATACTACTCAGCCATTAAAAAGAAGAAAGTTTTACCCTTAACGACAGCATGGATGGACCTGGAGAAGATTATGCTAAGTGAAATAAACCATTCAGAGAAAGACAAATACCATGTGATTTCACTTATGTGGTACTTAATGATCAAACTGAACTAAGAAAGAAAATGGAGACAGACTCATAGCCGGAGAGCAGGATGACAGCCATTCGGGGGTGGTTGAGGGGGAGGAGGGATTCAGCAAGAAGGTAAAAGCACTCATGGACATGGAAAACAGTGTAGTGATTGCTGGGGGCAGGGGAGTATACGGGAACAAATGGTAGTGGAAAAATATAATAAAGATAAAAAACAATAATAAATTAAATAAAAATAACTTATTTATAAAACCTTACTCTATTCCAGGTACTCTACTAACCATTATTTTATTTACTCCTTATAACAAGCCTTTGGAGTGGTCGTAATGTATTTAAGTAAACTGAAGTCCCAACAGCTTAAATAAGGTAAGAATAAATTTATAACCCAAATAAATAAGTCGCCCAAACAGTAAAGTGAGCAGGCCATGGGGGTGGTTATTACTTTACCACTATAAAACCCTGTTTCTTGGGTCCACTGGGCTTTTGAAAAGTACTGTTAAAGAGAAAACCATAGGCCCAAAATGGCATCACTTGTGCTAAAAAAAAAAAGTGATACCAAACCAAGATTTAATTGCAGTTTCAATCACTTTCGGTCTAGAATTCTCTGGTCAAGTACCAGTCATTTGTGGGCTCTCTCCATTCCCCACAAGAAGAAGCAATCTGCATGATAAAAACCCTTCCTTTTCTCTTCCCCCAAAAGAAAAATGTCCTGTCCCAAAAGTAATTCTTTCTCTCTTTTTTTTTTCACTCTGCCCTTTTTCCTATAAAAACCTTCATTTCGTACAACCCTTGGGAGCACCCTTCTAGTGGATAGAAGAGATGCTGCCTGATTCTTGACTTGGTTAATAAAGCCAATTAGATATGCAAATTTACTTGGTTGATTTTTGGGTTTAACAGTACCTATGGAAAACAACACTGGGTCAGAGTGGGCGCAGACCACGCAGTCACACCCCTTGAGGTTCCTGGTTGTTATCTGTAGCCTTAGACGCCACCTGGGAGGCAGCCCCATCCCCTGTGTGCTTGCTAAATGACAAGGATGTTCCAGTGTTTCAGCTGCCATTTTTATTCTGATTTTTCTGAGTACACAAGCTGATGCTTCATAATTTGTTCTTTGTAAAACTAGTTGTTTCTTTGAAATCCATACTGATTTAACAGGATATTCTTTACCACCCAGAAATTTTATTTCTGGAAACATACTTCTGTGAAAAGAAGTATGAAAATTGCAGACGCCCCCAGAAGTGATTAGGTGTGAGGAACACATTTTTCAGATGTATTTGTGTAATGACACTTTTTTAGTCCAGTGCAATATCTATAAATAAATTTCTATTGTCATGACAATGTGAAAATAATAACTGTTTCATTAGACATTTCAAAACTAAGCTTCTGTTTCTTTCATTTAAACCTAAAATGTGTTTCTTTTCAAAAATAGATTATTAGCCTTCTGTCTAAAAACCTCAGGAGATTCCTTCACTGCATGCCCCTCTGAAGATAACCCTAACTCTCACGGCTGACTGAATCCTTCCTGTTTTCTCTCTTTATATCCTATCTATGCTCATTTCTGGCAGTTTTCCTCCATTGTTCCTACTTCTCTGCTATCACCTTTCAACACTTAAACTGCCAATGTCTTATTTAATATTTAGGCCCTTGGGGTTTCACTAGCGTCATCATGTCTTGCTGCTTACAGCAAAAGGGTTCAACTGTGAATAAAAATTTGTGTCGATTCCCTTAGCAGAGCCAAAGGATTTGTACTAAAAAAATCAGCCTAGACCTCTAATCACAACGAAGGACAATCTTCTCTACCTAAAGAGAATAATGATCAAGTGTGGCATGTGCTTAACTCACCTCATGTACCTTTGAGTCTCCATACTAACAGGCCTCTAAGAATCTCGATCAACATTTGGGATCAAACTGCCTGAAAAAGAGATTTCTTGCAGAAATTCCAAAAATCCCAATGACTGGTCAAAATTCTAGACTGCAGTCTACTGTTTTCTTGTTATCTATTATCTTTTTATAGGGCCTTCAGCCTCGTTTCATTATGAACACCCAACCCACAATAAAGCCCACTGTGAAAAAATGTATCCAAGTAGCTCCCTCTCTTTCCTTACCTTAATTGAAACCCAGCCTTCAAAAAGATCTTCTCTTCCCTCATACGTATCCCTCTGGGTAGAAGGTGCTCCATCTCCAAAATCATGAATTTTACTGACATTTCTTAAACTCCCTACTAAAAGTTTTAAACCTCAGGTACCTGACTTTTGTATAAAAAAAACAAGTAAGTATGGTAATAATAATAATAAACTTAAGGTGATGACAGTTCTTATTTGCCTTTTTCTACTCTTTAATTCAGCTGTCTTCTTCTGACCTCAAGATGCTTCCATAGTTGTCCAATTGTTGGGTCGCTGCCTCAAACATCCTTGACCTCTTAAATGTCAACAAAGTGCATTCACACTCATTGTAAGCATCCCTTTTCTATGCCCTTTCCCTTATGATGGATAGAAAGATTGAAGTATCACAATCAAAGCACAGGTTAGAGTTTGTGATGATTACAGTCACAAATTTTCCAGATATCTAAAGTTGCTAAGGTGAAATAAACAAAGAATTCAATCTAAAAATCCAGGTAAATTAGACCTAAATCTTTCAGTATGTCTCTTGAATAGATCTACTCCAAAAATTTAACCTATGAATTGCTAATCACCATCTTTCCATATCTCTTACACACTAACCCTCACCATTGGTGTTCTATAAACTCACCCTGGCTACTGAGGGCCTGACCACTCCCCTTTATTCTATAACATCAGTCTTGAAATATCTTCATTTTATTCCACATGAAGCATACAATCCATGGTATATAACTTCAATCATCTCTTTCTTTAGAATCACCTGTTAGCCTACTCACATTCACTCTTTTTTTTTAGCAATAAAGACTTGGCTCCAGGTTTGATTCTTCTTGGAAAGACTTTCTTGGACCTCCTCTCCAAATAGGTAAAAGTGTGCATTTTACTACCCTTTGTACTCTGCCAAAACACCTTCTACTGGCCTTGTTTGCAGAGCTACTTCTGTCTGTGAGACTGTAAGTTCATTGACAGCAAAGGTCACGTTTTGTTTTGTTTTGCTTTCTGGACCTGACTGCCTGGCACAGAGATGAATGCCAAGTATGCACTTAATAAATGTCTTCTAGATTAATCAATAACTTATTCTTCTCAGAAATTGCATTGATTTCACTTGCCTCTGTAAAAAAAAATGGTCAGTTGGTCTCATTCACTCTTTTTAAATAGACTTTATTTTCTTAACAATTTTAGGTTTACAGAAAAGTTGATGAGAAACTACAGATAGATCCCATATTATCCACCCACAAGTTTCCCCTGTTATTAACTCTTGCATGGTGCATTTGTATAACTAATGAGCCAATATTTGCACAAGATTATTAATTTTAATCTATAGTTTATGTTAGGGGTCAGCCATTGTGTTGTGGGGCTCTGGATTTTAACAAATGTATAATGATGTGTATACGTTATTCCACTATCATACAAAATTGTTTCACTGCCTTAAAAATGCTTCTGCTCTATTCATCCTTCCCTCCTTCCCCACTCAACCCCTGGTAATCACTTGTCTCTTTACTCTCTCCATAGTTTTGCCTTTCCAGAATGTCACAGAGTTGGAATCATATGGTATGCAGCCTTTTCCAACCTGCTTATTTCACTTAGCAGTTATACATTCAGGTTTTCTCCATGACTTCTCACAAACTGATAGGTCATTTCTTCTTATTGCTGAATAATAGTCCTTTGTCTAGATGCACCACCATTTGTATATTCATTTGTCTATTGAAGGACATCTAAATTTATTCCAACTTTTGATAATTACAAATAAAGTTGCTGTAAACATTCATATGCAGGTTTTTGTGGGGGCAAGAATTTTTAATGCATTTGGGTAAATACAAAGGAGCTGATTGTGGGATTGTATGGTAAGAGTATATTTAGTTTTGTAAGAAACTGCCAAATTGTCATCCAAGGAGGCCATTTTTGCTTTCCTACCAACAATAAATAAGACTCCCTATCTCATTCCCTTTTCAGGATACAATGACTCCTCCTTAAACATATACTCACAAATTACTGATTTTTTAAGACTTGTCTTTTCAAGTCAGCATTCATTGCTGCTTACCCTCTGATCTCATAACATTTGGAAAAATCCTTATACCGCTTGCCACGGCACACGGCCATGAAATGACACTGCTGCTACCATGCCGCTGTGCGTCTGAGTTCCTCTTTGCACCTCCAAGCTATGTGTCTAAAAAAGATGCCTGCACGTTTTCGATAAGTGTTTATTTAATTAATTCAAATGGGGATAAATGAATGAATGTATGATTTCTGTTTCCTTTTATGCATAGTGGCACAGAAAATTCAGAGCATAAAGCCCAGTTATACAAGTCTTTTCTGTCATTTCTACATGGTAGACTACAGGACTAGCAAGACACTCACAGAATTTGAATTAAGAGCTTTATCAGATTGCAATGATGAATAGTGCTGCAGCTCTGGAGGAAAGCACTACTAGAGAAAGCACACTGCTCAGAAGAGAATGGGGAGAGCTCATAAACAGGCTTCGTTTGGTGGCCTTTTGTACAGGCTCACTATGTTCAATTCTAGGCACATCTAAGGGAACACAGTAAACAAGAACATTAAGCTGCGTGTCAGGAGAAATGACTCTATCCCTGGCTCTCCTGGTTAAAGTCTGTGTGACTCTAAGCAAAGTCTTTCCTTGGCTTTATCCTCTTGTTCCTCATATTTACAGTGAAGGAGTTATTCATTCAACTTTCAAAAACTGTACTGATTTCCTACTAAGTGTTTTCAGATGCTTGGGCCATGGGAGGAGTCAGATGATCAAAATCCTAACATCAATGTCCTTATATTCCAGGAGTGAGGAAGACGATGGGAATAAGCAATTAACAAATAAATGGGTAACTATCAAATAGCAATAAATGATGTGAAACAATCAAATAGAGATATGTAATGGAGAGAGCCTTCCCAGGGAATAACATTAAATTGAATGTTCTGTCAATTTCTCTGAAGACATAATATTTAGGCTAAGTCCTAAGTGGCCAGCAAGAGCCAGCCAGCTTCATGAGCATCTGAACCAGACATTGCTTCTAAGATCACTTCCGTCTCTCAGAATATGATTTTATTGGTTGATTATGGCCATTGACCTTGTGACATTTCACCAGTGAAGTTATATAAGGAAATTAATATTGCTTCTTGCAAGTTCAGTAGTAAACAGGATTTGCAAGGTAATCTATCTGCCTGCTTTTAATAATTTGTAAATGGTATATATCCCATCATCCATCCTCACCTTTCCTCTCACAACAGCACATTTTAAAAATCCATCACTACACAATTTAGCATATTGAATTGCTTTATATTCCAAGGATCATTTAACATATTTTTTGAACTCAAAGATGATTTAAGCAAAAAACTCTTTTGAAAGCATTGATATTAGGAAAATCAAAATAGGATTCAAATGCCAGGAAAATAAATTCTTATCTAATTTGCCTAGCTAAAGGGCCTTAATGAACATTAATCAGTTTTGATGTTAAATTAAAAGAGCTAACATTCTTGGGAGTTTCATATATTCATTAATTCTCCTACATCTACTACATCTAACTTGATTCTTAGGTGATTATTATACTCATGATTAGATTCAAATAATAACCCCTTGAACCTTTGTAGCCCAATGCATTCTTCACATAACTTGTAACAATATAATTACATAGTATCTCCATTTTAGAGGGGAAGAAATTGATATTGAGGGAAAATAAAGAATTTATGCAATGTCTATAGGCAATTATTGGGAGATCAAAGCTTGAAGACCAGGTTTTCCTTCCTTCCTCTCCTCCTTCCCTTCTTCCTTCTCAATACGTATGTCACTGGCAGTTTGGTCATGAATAAATCTAATCTCTGTCTTCAAAGAGCTCACAATCAAATGGAGGAGACAGAAGACAAACTTTCCCTCCGAGTCAACAAGGCTGCTGAACAGACACATCCCAAGGCCCCCAGAAGAGTCTTCACTCACAAGAGCCACTGCCTTCTTCTCCATAACGCAGAACCAACAGGGCTGGATCTGCTTATGTGAGCGTATCATCCACAGTGAGTTAGAGTGGTCAAGTTGGAATCTCTGCGTCTGTTCCATTGAGTGGAAATAGCCTTCATCCATGTAAAAAGTTGGCCATAAGGGAAGAGCTTTCCAAATGCAATTCAGTTACCTTTTCTTCACTGTTGCCCTTAATTTGTATTAAAAGTTACAGGTATGATCAGGTTGTATTAACTCTGAAATCTGGAAGGTCAGTTTTCCCTTTGTAAATGTGTAAACTCAACTAATTAGCTAATTGTGTGGATGACATATGCCACTAACACTGCAGGACGGCTTTCAGTTATCAATTTAGAGAATATAAGTTTAACTAACATGTTCCATTTCCTTCACACTTAACTTGCACAAAAATAATACTTACTTTGGAAAGGAATAAAATATAATAAGTAGTGTCTAACTAGATCTAAATTTATTAACAAAGTGGCAAAGTCAATAGCATGAAGTTGGATTCAAATGGTTTTTAGTTCCCATGATTGCTCTCCCACTCACTTAACTACATGGCAACATGCACTGGTAAAGTTGATTAGGCTTGCTAAGCCTCAGTTTTCTCAGCTGCAAAATGGGGGTAAGGCCTATTTATTGGGCTGATATCAGGACTTTATGTATTAATATTTGCATAATTCTTAGCATAGTTCCTAGCACTTAAGTGGTCGATAATAGGAATATTTTTCTTGTCTTGCAGAATTACATCATACATCCTATCCATTTTAGTAGTATAAATAGAGCTACTACCTAAAATGTTTCAAAATAATAAAGCTTATGTAAAATATTCAGATCTACAAAATCAATGATTATTAACATTTTCTTTATACTTAAGATTATGTTTTTCCCTCTCTTTGAATATTACACAACCCTAAAGATCTCTAAGATCTCTAGATTGGTTAGCTCCAAACTAACCAGCTCCCATAGGCCAATCCCTTTGCTGCTCATCAGCCTATCCAATCTTCTTAACTATCCCAGTGTCCCAGGAGCCCTCGAAACAAAGCAGAATAATAGTTGGAGCATTCTGACTCTTCGCATTCTCCATAATCAAAGGGAGACCCCAAAAAACAGAATTTATTTATAAAAAAGTGTGTATTTATTCTTACACATTTAAACTTCAGTCACCGTCAAAGTACCCTCCATTTCATACAATACACACATCAAGACTTTTTTCCACTGCTCAAAACAGTTTTTAAACTCATCAATTTTGATGTCTGTTAGTGCATTTGATGTTTTTCATTCCACCTCTTCCACATTGGCAAAACGTTTCCCTTTGGGCCTTTTTTCCATTGGGGAAACAAAAAAAAGAGCTGTTCTGGGTGAGATCGCGTGAATGGGGAGGATGGGGCACAAAGGTCATGCCATTTTTGGTCAAAAACTGCTGAACACTCAGCACGGTGTGGGCAGGTGTGATCATAAATCACTCATCATGAAACAGGTGAACATGTTGAAAGAGTCTTCAAAAAAAATTCCCTGAAGCTGAGCACAGCCTCTCACAACAATGCCAGCTGGTACACTGATACAGATGGGTTCCTAGAACACTCGCCCAGCAGGGGAAGTCTGTACTACAAAGGGCCTGCCCTCCAGAAGATAATTCCAGTTTTTTGTGGGTCCCACCTCATAAGTGTTTTTCATGGATTCTACAGATACCTCCTCAGGTTTTTGGTTTGGCCTATGGTAAATGCAAGCAATATGGAAAACTTTAGCTATTAAGTACAGTAGAGAATAATGAATAGATATTGTTTATAAGCTGAGATATTCTAGCCACTAATTGTATTGTTATAACTACATACAATTATAATTTTAATTAAAATGATACCAGATAAGCTTCTTTGAGAATGTCTTATTCAGAGAAGTGAAGGTCTTGACTAAATAAATAAAACCACATACTTAATTACTTTAATTTTAAGTTGGTAAAACAGCCAGAACCCACATCAAAATAATGCACTTTTCTCTCCCACACAATTCCATAGTATTGAAAATTGCAGCAAATGAAAGGGGGTGAGGGAGAAGGGAAATACAAGTCAGAACCATATTTTGGCAGTGACCATCTGGCTATTTAACCCCTTGTCTGTGGCACATTACATGAAGGTTAGCAGAAGTTTAAACAAAAGCCAACAGAAAATCATCCATGCTAACAAATATGAAAGCCTCTCGCTGAGAGTTTTTAAAGCTTTCCAAGAACAACCTGAGCCAAAATGAACACAGTCAGTACTTCGGTTTGGAAAAGATGCGCCAGTTTGCTAATAACGACTTTCTTTCCTCCTGACAGCTGTTGAATAGCACCACGTTTGGATGTTGCAACTGTTCATATTTGGACTCTTTGTATTACTTGGAGTCACAAGCACTCCCTTCTAGAGGTTTAAAGAAAATGAAAATGTAATGAGAAATCAACATTACTTCCCAATCCCCTAGCATGTTCAGTAGTGGCTCCCATTTCCAAATGCCTGCTCTGCATGTGGGCTTCCCACCTGCCAGAGTCTTGTCAAGAGAAGTCCCACAGCACTTGCTACTCATCTGCTCTGTGTGGCCTGCAGAGTTATTTAATTGCAATGCAGTTTGCACACTTTGGAAGAACTCCATCAGGACCAAATCTGTGAAGAAGAAATCGAGGACCAGCCTTCCCAGAACGTCAGAGGCTTCCTTTAATTGGCAGCCTCGGCAGAAAGTACTGAGGTCGGCTGTGAGAGGACATACCGCCTGTGAATCTTGCATTTCCATGTGGGTCAGCTTCCATTCAGTTGTAAGCAACATATATCTGTTTAAGCAGATTGGGGTAGTATCTTAGACATTTCTCTATCTGTGTGTATCTCTATTCTTATCCATATCTATGAGCAATCATATTTACATATGATAAAACCACACAGAAAAAGAAACCAGCAGAAAAGATGGTAATTTTTTTAAAAACTATTGGGAATCTTTAAAAAAATTATCTTAAGATTTTCTGAAAAGGCAAATACAATAGGATATTACCATCTAAAGAAAATCCCTTCTTGATATTTACCTATTCATTGTTTGACTTTTTTTTCTTATAACAATTTTGCAAAGAACTTTAGAAAACTAAAGTATCAGAGTGCTTTTCCATTTGTTTAGCTATTAAAGTCCCTCCCATGCAAAGTATGTTTATTTAAAGCATCTGCAGCTACACATTTACAATGTGTTTGTTAAATTAGTTAAGAGGCTTTAATTGGGCATTGGGGATTAGTTGCACTATTCCCAAATCTCTTTACTAAAAATACATGAGAACAGTGAGTAGTTTATTTATAACCTCGTTACTTTGGGCCATTAGTGATGCCATCGTTTTTCTCCTCATAGTTTTCATATGTCAAATTCATAGCCTGGTTTGCTCATGTTTTATAAAGTAGCCTACAATAATTTTAAGTTAAATGCAGTGCATCCACCTGCTAAATTTGGAACAGAAAAGGATGGAAGAGTTCAAAAAACTGCAAATAGAATTTGTAATTTTTCTGTTCATTGCCCATGGAAAGAATTTACAATATTATTTTTCATTCATGTAAAAAATATACAATAATGTACCGTCTTGCTTCATTATAGGAAATTGAAATTAAAAATCAAGAGTATTTTCAATGGGAAATAATATTCTTCCTCACTATTCCTGTAATCGTGAATCTGTGTCACTTCTATGTGTATTAAGATGGAAGTGGATAATAACATCTTGTCACCTACAACACTGTCTGAAAGAATTTGTGTGATGGCTGTGTGTCGGGAAATCTGCTTGGCATCTGATAATCATTAATACACAATAAAGAAGACTGGCAAATTAAATCCTGCTTCCCTTCCCACCTGGAGGTGTGAGTTCAGCTCAGAGAACAGGGTTCACGCTAAGCCATCACACCAGAAGAAAACATGCTGAATCATCTCACTTCTAAAGGGATGTCCCTCTGTAGCCCCTACATTCAGATTAGCTTTAAAAAATCCAGTGAGCCCTTGTGTTTCTCTAAATCCGAATTTCTTCGAAGCAGTGCTCCTGAGAACCTGTCCTGATTTAGGACGGCCCGAATCAGCCCGCTCTGGGAGACAAGGGTGACGGAGCCATGACCCACAGGGCATCAGCCTTACTGCCCAGCTTCCATCTGTTCAAGGAGGAGAAGTCTCACATTAAAACAAAGATTGATTAACTACCACCAAGATGGTCTTAATAGTCCTGTTAGCTAGATTCAACCTAAGACACGTTTCTTCTTGACTTTCTTTTTCTTAGAGAACTTTCTTTTACTTTAGAAAACTTCCAACTGTAAATTTTTTCACTGCCCTTTTGAAATGTAAACCTTCTACAAGCTAGAAAAGTCCTCAAGGTCCCGGAAGCCATCTCTTTGGAATGTAATCACGGAAGGAGATAGCACCCTCTCCCCCAGTTTCTGCGGCAAGGTAAGAGCTCAACTCCGGTAACTGACAATCAGCAAAAGCAGATGGCCCATCTCTAACGGCCTTCCGGACTTTTCCTTTTGCTCTGTCCAGAATTTAAAAATTCTCTTGCCATTTGTTCTAGGAGAGTCAAGTTCAATTTCTCTCACCTATTAAATAGTCTCTCTCCCCGACTGAAATGTCCTTGAGTAAAATCTTCCTGGACTGTTTAACTGGTCTGGTGCAATTTGTCTTTTACAGTACTCAATTTTTTTTCTCAACAAGAGTGAGACAGATGCTGAAACCTAATTACTAGCAACTAGTCATTCACTGCATGAACAGCTTTTAAAAAAATCCTTTATTTACAAAGGGAGATGTTTTGGCTTCTGCTGAAACTCCTCTCGTAGCAGATGAATTTATGAAGATTGTAAGCTACCAATGTTTTTGTGGCTTTATGATGAGTAAATTGGCTCAGTAATGCTCCAAACCCTCTAATTTGAATATTTCTGCACAGAAAATAAGCCCAACATTACTTTTTTTAACAAATAGTCTGAATCATAGTTGCTTCCACATATTTTCCCCCTTTCTCCTCTTTCACCCTGAGACACTATTCTATCCCTTAGTTCTCAATGAATAATTCTGATTGATGCTTACTGAGAGTGAGAGCACCAGTGAGAAAGAAGTCTGAATAAAGATATGAGAAAGTAATTTGTTCATTATCTCTTTAATAATTCCCTGGTGGTGCCAATTCCCTCCAGTCCTGTAAAACCAAGTGGCAAAGATAAAAGTATATCCCCGCTGATGAAGTCTACTGTGATATGAAGAATGAATCTCATTGCAGCTGACGGCAAAAGGTTAACAAGGAAATGATTAACTTACGTACAAAAGCTCCTTCCTCTTCCTGCGCCTTTCAAGTCTTCATCACAGAAGGAAAAGACTGTGGCCAGAAAGAAGCCATTTATGACCTTCCGGCAGAAATTCTAATATTTTGCTTTAATTTACCAATGCTGTGTTCTCTTTTATTTTTAGGAAGTTATAAAGTCAACTGAATTAGGAGCAAAATGTGTAAGTAACATAACTACTTTCCAGAAGTCAAGGGATGGAAAGTAGCTTCAATAAATTAAACAAAATGATCAAAAATGCTCTAAAACTATTTTCTTATTAAATGTGATTCAAAATTGTGAGGAATTATCAGTCTCCTGCCTGGCACTGATAACACTGGCCCTGGAACAATGAAAGGTTGTCTCACACACACATCTCTGCACCATTTCCTGTCATGGTGTCTATGTGCACACATGCATGGTGTGTGGGCAGCTGTGGTGATGAACCAGTCAGTGCCGTGAATATTCTCTAGGGCCAAAGAGAGAGCTGATATTGATTAAAACTTATTTTTGTAGTGCAGGAGAAATTTCACATAAGTCAAATTGTTCAGTATTAACAAATATATACTTAAATAGTGTACAGAAAAATAATGATTTATGTACCTTTCAGAAAAAAAATGTATATTTATTTCATTAAATTAAAAGAAATTATTTCATTAAAACATTGTCTTAATCAGACATGCTAGTATGTAATATGTCTAAAACCTGTCAATGTACGAAACCTTCAAACTTGTAGAGAATTTTTGTGAGTTTATTTGAGCCAAACTGAGAATTGCCGGGAAGCAAAATCTCAACGGATCAAGAAAATGCTCCTGAAAATGGCAATATGCAACGTTCTTCATACATTACAATCAAAAGAGAAAATGTAAGTGGCTTGCATGGAATCCATTGGTGACCTATTAAGCAGGCAGGAGGAAGCAAAGCAGGGAAACATTTGAGATTGGATAAAACGTAAAATGATAGACACATACTTCTTTTACGTAGCTGGATATGGGGTAGCTAACAGATAACAATGAGAGTGAGGGGATGTGTGGTCTCCCTCTGGAGCGGTGCCTGTGCTTTGAGGGGTCTGGAAAAGGGAAATCACTTTGACATTCCAAAGGTATGTTATCTATAGATGCAAAAAGGCAATAGAGAGGCTTAACTAAGGTGAAGATCAACTTTTGTCTATCTGCCGTAAACTGCTTTTAATTAATGTTTTCTTTTGTTTTTCAGACCATCCTCGGTGCTCCCTTTAGGTCTCTGAGTTTGTAAGGCTGCCATGCAAGCCTCCCCTGAGCTTCTCCGGTTTAATACGAGGCCCTTTTCTTGCACAAATCTCAAATGCCTTGAGAACTAGGTATGCATGTAATGTAAGTGGATGAAGCTGTATAATTCAATTACAAGCAAGATTCAATATAAAACATTATTCTAGTTGCTCACTGGAAGAATGTACCTCTCCCAGGATATTCAAAATCATCTTTAAAACCATCTCCTGGCCGTCACAGGCCTGCTGCCAGGTATGTGCCCCTACCCCGAAGTATGCAATCCCTGAAGTATCACGTGACCCTGCTTTCTGGCTGTGAAATGTAATATTGGCATAACTTAAGAGTACTTAGGATGTAAAAGTCCATTCTAGTTGTAATAATCATAAGTCGTGTCAATTAGTTGTATTTGAAGTGGTAATTAGTTTGCAAAAATTTAGTATAAACAGATAGAGCATGAATTACTTTGATAACTCTGTTTCGCCCTTACCTTACTCTCTCCTATTCTTGAAGCACATCTCTGCACATAGGTGCTAATGCCAATGTACTTATCTTCCCCTGTTACTTCTGAATTCTTTCATTAGGACATATTTTCTGAGGTATAATTACCATATAATCTCCTAACAAATTCATGACAAATATTTTAGTCGTAGACTTTACTTCTAGGTCCTGTAGTTTGAAATGTTTGATACTAGATTGGTTTGATCTTCAGTATGTTTCAGAAACTTTCACCCAAGTTCATATCATTATTTGCAAAAGTGCTCTAAGCATTGGGACTCCGAGATGGAATGGAAGCAAGCCTAATGAGTCCTTTTGGGGTTTACAGAAGCAATAAAAAGCTTGGAAGAAACAAGAGGCGGTAAACTGATTGATGGTCCCTGCACACTGCTGCACACAGCGTACCCATGAGGGGCACTCAAGTACACGTTCTTTCAAATATGTGCAAGGCTTTCAGGGTGTGTGCAGATTACATGTCATATGCTATATAGCAAGCAGTCCAGGAATAGTAATTAATAAATAGCAATGATTATATGTAAACTGTATTTATATAAAGTAGATATCTTGCAGTGTCTCGAAAATAGACTGATTTAGTTACTACTTAAACATCATCATAAAACAGATTTTGTTCTCACTAAAACTAGTTCTTCTTCTACTAGATAACTTTCTATATATTTTGCCACATGCCAAACTCTATCCCCCAAAGCAGTTATGTGACACCCTCTCCCAAAGCTCTCCTAAACAAGAATGAAATCAAAAGTTTAAAAGTCTCTGGGTAGTATATATGAGGAAATACCAGCAGCATTCCCAGTGAATAGACAGCTCAATGAAAAGCAGCTACTATTTTCACAGTGTGTCTTGATCAATTTAGGATTCCAGGTCCTGGGAGCCCAGATTCATGGCCATCTGTCAGTGCTGAGAGACACGCACTTAAATATCAGATGTGCAGCGGAGCTAACGTTCCCACATGGGAACTAGGCAGCCGCTCTCTCCTGATTTCCACCCCTCAACAAGTGCAACACATTTCCCAGCTTTGCTGTCCAAAACACAGAGAGAGCGGCAAGGAGGAAGGAGACAAGATGGTAATGTAAGACAGAGCTAATAAAAGAACCAAATGACTCACAAGCAATCTGGCAAGCAGTGATCAGGCCTATTGTGCCTGCAGTTCACCACTCCAAAGACAGAAAAGCCTTTATCTCTCCCTAAAGAGAAAATGGTTTCCGTCCCTAAAAGCTAACAGATCTTACCACAAAATTCCCCTTACCTGTCCTTAGCACATAAATGAAGGAGGTTTGTGTGATCTTATATAATTTCAACAGACTTTCTTCTTGCAAATGTTCTATATTCTTAGATACATATATAAAAATATGTATTTCTCTTCTTTTAGTAAAATTAAATTATTATGCCAATTGTCTCAGGTACATAATTTTATTTACAAATAAAGTAGTAACTTTAATCCATAATTTAATATGAAATATTTATCTTTTGCATTTTATGGTAACACACTTAAGAAAATATAGATATTGCTTTTATTTTCTTACTGTTTGCAGATATGACATTTGATAGCAGCTCTTAAGCATTTGCTTTAAGTGTAAGCAGTGTGCATTGTTGCCAGGGTGGGAAGATTGGAAAAAAAGGCTCTTTTCCTTAAAATTCTTCGGTAAAAATTTTGATACAGTTTTAAAGTTTCTTTATCTCTAAGAGTACATATGTAAGCATAAAAACATACATAGTACAAAATCCTACAAATACTCAGTGAAGATACACAGACTGAAGTAAACTTGAACTATTTGCCATATAATTATAAGCACAGACTGAAAGCTAAAGTGTGGATTTAAATGTCTTATCAACTGAGTTATAGATCTTTCTGAGATAAAAGTGCTTTCCATTTCAGTTACTCACTTAAAATCGAGGCTAAATATTTTCTATACATCCTAAGTGCTTTCTGGCTTTTGATACATACAATACATGAAAGACATTAGAGAAAAATCTTAAATCACAAATAATCCTATAAAGTAGAACCTCACATATATACTTTAGTAAAAGACAAAAACACTCTCTTCCTACCCTTTTTTTCTTTAGAAGACATTTACTAAGCTACTGCATGTGCCAGACACTGTGCTAGGAACTTGCAAGGCAGAAGTGAACAAAACAATGGTCCCTGTCCCTGTGGTGCTTACAATCTGGTCAACAAGTGAGGGCCTCACGGACACCTGCTGTGTAACTTGAGCAAGTCGCCTAACCTCCCTGCACTTCACTCTCCTCGCCTGCAAAAGTGGGATATTAGTCATCTCTACCCCAGAGGGTTTTGATGAATATTAAATGAGTTAATATGTATAAAGTGTCTTACACAGAGTAAGTCCTATAGTATAAACATTAATTTTTATCATTTTTTTAAAGATTTTATTTATTTATTTTTAGAGAGAGGAGAAGGGAGGGTGAAAGAGAGGGAGAGAAACAGCAATGTATGGTTGCCTCTCACATGGCCCTCACTGGGGACCCAGCCCGCAACCCAGGCATATGCCCTGACTGGGAATCGAACCGGGATCGTCTGGTTCCCAGCCCACGCTCAATCCACTGAGCTACACCAGCCAGGGCTAATTTTTATCATTTTGTTCTAGCTTGTGTCAATGTAAATGTATACAAAGATAAAAATATTAAGATAACCATTTGAAATTGACATTATTATAGGCAATTGTAAGCCTTCAGCTCAACTTATAATTTAAGACAGTAGTTCTTATCTGTGGCTATCCCTTACAATTACCTGAGGAAACTTTTAAAACTACCAGTTCCAGAGCCCAACCCAGATCTACTAAGTCCCAATTTTGTAGATGAGATGTGGGTGTCATTTTTCAAAAATTACCGGGTTGCCCTGGCTGGTGTAGCTCAGTGGATTGAGCGCAGGCTGTGAACCAAAGGATTGGCAGTTAGATTCCCAGTCAGGGCACATGTCTGGGTTGCAGGCCAGGTCCCCAGTGGGGGCAATGTGAGAGGCAACCACACATTGATGTTTCTCTCCCTCTCTTTCTCCCTCCCTTCCCTTCTGTCTAAAAAATCAATAAATAAAATCTTAAAAAAAAAGATTACCAGGTGATTCCAATGGGCAGCCAGAGATGAGAATTATGGGAAGTGTGAGAAAATTGGAACGTGATGTCAAAGGAAGCAGACAGAAAGAGGAAGAACTGGTCGATGATGCTAAAAGCTGCAGAGAAGTTATATAAAAGCAAAACTGACTTCTAATTTTTAGGGAGGCATATTCACATGGTTGTTCCTTGAGTTAATGACTGTCTCCACTGGAAAATACAGTGACTTTGCTTTTGTTTCTGTCCCATTTCTTACTGATACTCAGAAGTGGTCCAGGACATAGAATTCAGGTAGTCAGTTGTCAGAAATGTCATCATTATAGCAAAGCATGAGTAAACAAATGCAAACTTCAAAGAAAAGGTTTTAACAGAAAATAAAATATATTTAAGTTTTTTATTATGATTTCCATGTGTACCATATCTAAAAGTGCAAAATAAAAATGTAGCATATTTCTAAAATTCAGACACAAAAGAGTTGGTTGTAATCTAAAACTTATGTCAAGCAGCAACATTGATCAGTCCTTGAGAAATGTTTTAAAGTTGGTCATTTTGGTGTTTTGAAAGTAGGGAAATATGGTTTTTACAGTATAATGGATTATTTTAAGGACATCTGTATAATGTAATCTGTTCATCATCAGTAATAAGGAGTATTTATCTGAGCCACGGAGTGGGTAAATCAGCCTGGGAGAAAGTCCTCGAGCTATCTGACAAGCCACAGTCCCTAGTCTTCTCGTCAACAGTTTTGATAGGAAGATACAACTTTACACAGTAAGCTGATAAAATCTGTGAGTGATGGGGAAAGCTTGAAGGAAACAAGTCTGTATGATGGATCCAAGTAGGCCTCGACATAAGTGAATGATAAGCTACATCTAAGAGGATAAAATGAAATGATAAAATAAGTGCTCATCTGATCTCTTTGGTTGACTAAAAGCCTATTCTCTATGCTCATAGAGCACTTTGTGCATATTTGAATTTCAGATGCATGTTAAAATAATACCTTATATGACACAACCCCACAGTATTTTGAAATTATGAGTTTATCTGCTATTTTCCCAGCATAATATGTGCCCATTCATCCTTGCACCTTAGATTATCTAGCAGAGTACCTACTGCACATAAACATTTTTGCCGAGCTAAGCAGAAATATAGCTTAATGTACTACCACAATAACAAACAACAGTTTAAATAGAATAAAACGGTGGTGCGAGCAAATAAGAGAAAGTGTAAAATGGATATGAGGGAAGGAATATGACAGCCGCCTTCAAACATCTGACATTGTCATTTAGAAGAGGTCATGGAAACATCATGATCATGAGGTAGTAGAACTAGTTAATGGGTGGTACTTACAAAGACAAAGATAAGATTCTTATATCAAGAGAAGTAACAAAAAATCTTAAAAATGAAATTGATGGCTATGTCTTATTTTGAATTTCCTAGCCATGATGTTTTCAAATATATATTAGGAGCCGCATATTAAAGAAGGGAATCAGCCATTTTTCCTTTATTAAATAATGTTCTCACCTGTGTTCTGAGAAGAGTACTATGCTCTAAGATACACAGCCCATGGCTCAAGAAATTTACCCTTTGCCGTGACAAAGGTAGTTCAGTTGCTGAGGGTCATCCCTCAAAGTGAAAGTTCACCGGTTCGATTCTGGGTCAGGGCACTTGTGAGAAGCAACCGATCGATGTTTCTCTCTCACATTGATGTTTCTCTTCCTCTTTTTCTCTCTCCCTCCCCCTCCTCTAAAAATAAATAAATAAAATAGTTTACCATTTAATAGGAGATACAAGCATGTAGGGAATAATCATCATCTTGTGGGAAAATGCTTCAGTGTACAATAATGAAAGCACATAGAAAAGATAATTTCTTGTTAGGAAATAAAATAAAATTCCTTTCCTTGCCTCTGCAATTTAAAAAAAAATTAAAGTAGATAATCTTCAATTACTTTGAAACCCTGGTATGTCCAGCTCCACACACCTCCCAGAAGTGCAAAGTACTGGAAAAACTAGGCTACTTACCTTGAAATCAGTTGTAGTTTTGAGGAATTTCCCCCTGAACGATAGCCCTTTGTAACACATATCTGTCACTTCCTCCTCTGCCATGCTGTCGTTACAATCTTTGTTATATATACACATATATGAGAAATTTGACTATTTCTATTATCTTTGTTTTAAGATTGTATTTATTTATTTTTAGACAGAAGGGAAGGGAGGGAGAATGAGAGGGAGAGAAACATCGATGTGTGGTTGCCTCTCATGTGGCCCCCACTGGGGACCTGGCCTGCAACCCAGGCGTGTGTCCTGACTGGGAATCGAACCGGGACCCTTTAGTTCGCATCCTGTGCTCAATCCGCTGAGCTATGCCAGCTGGGCTGACTATTTCTATTGTCTTTAATTACGTTGATTGGCATGTGAAAGACACTATTCTGAGAATGCACTAGCTTTTTTTTTTTTTTTTTAAGATTTTATTTTTATTTATTTTTAGAGAGAGGGGAGGGGAGGGAGACAGAGAGGGAGAGAAACAGCAATGTAGGGTTGCCTCTCACATGGCCCTCACGGGGACCTGGCCCGCAACCCAGGCATGTGCCCTGACGGGGAATCGAACCGGGAATGCACTAGCTTTTAGTTTTCTATTTCTAACATAGTATTACCTCTGAAATAGCAAAAATTGGAACTTGATAATTATGTAAAAAGTCAAGCTATACACGGTATTACCAAAACAAATAATTCAACTCAGGTGACAATCTAATGATAATTCTTACATGGGAGGCAGTTACAAAAACATAATATACATATGTACCCTATTTTTTTATTTTTGAACATTTTTGTCATTAGTGATTGTCATTTGTTTTTAATGAGGATTACAAAACATGATGATTTCTATTTCTAAAATATTAAAATGTAAAACAATGTGTCTTAGAATTTCTTTTAAAATATGGAAAGGGCTAACAAATATCTCTTTTTCTCTTTGTATAATTTTAAACTAGAACAACGTATTTTACCAAAAATATGAACCAAAGATTAAAATTTAAAAATCTATGGCTGTTTTACATATGCATTTAATAAACAGGTAAATGTATACATGAACATACAGACAGGTAGTTGAGGTCAAATTAAAATTTTCTAAATTTAAGAACAAACCCTTAAAAGTTTACACAATCCATTAAACCAGCATATTCTAAAGACATATTTCTATTTGAATTTGTTTAAGTGGAGTATTTAAAATAAAAGTGTTAACCCTTCTATAATGAGTTCAGCTTTTATATGAGCTTAAATGGCAGCTGTCATATTGCTTCTTTAGCCTCCTCAGATTGTTATCACATGTACGCTCGCTCCTTGGATTTATCACTTTCAAAACTGCAATGAAAGTTTCGGGACCTGGGATCAGAAGACAGGCCCGCTGATGGAGTAACTAACTGACTTTTCAGATAAGTCTGACATCCTCCTCCACTGCCGTGCGATGTGCAAAATCCGGCAATTCTTTACAATACCCAGAACAACTCTGGGAACAGGACATGAATATTCAATAAAGACGTGTTAAATAATCCATTCATTTTGCCCCTTCCTTATTTGTGGCTTAACTTTCATCAGAAACGCGGAAACTACTATCAGAAGCTCTGCTCCTTATGGTGCATAGGCATTTTTAACTTTTGTCATTTTATTATTTTAGATCTGTATTCTGACTGATAGCATTGCCCTGCTTTTTGTAAGCAATTACTATGTATCTAGGGGCAATGTATCCACTGCTGCAGCAGAGGGGGGAAGAAAAAACCTGTCAGAACATCACCAAAAGCCCAGCAAAAAGTTAGAACACGTGCACAAAAGGATAAAATAGTTTCACTACTGTGCTGGAGAAAAAATTTTTTTAAAGAAAAAGACAGAAGAAAGTAAAATTGCAGCTCAAGAATGATATAATAAGAGTAAAAACAGAGAAATGAAATAAGAAATGAGAGAATAAAAAAAAACAGGTTCTGAATATATTAAACTGAAGATGAATAATGAACAGAATAGAAAGACAAAGCACATTTCATGATAACTAATCAGAATTTAAAAAATTAATAATTATATGAGCTTAATAATTAGACTAGACATATTAAATAATTCCAGCTCTGTATTCCTGTGCCTTTTGTTAATGCCCAATATAATGTAAAATAAGTAAATTATAAGGCATTAAATATCCAATATGGTACATAGGTATGTAACACATGGAGATATACATGTCAATTTTTTAACTACTGTGTAATGAATACTCTAGGGTATGCATGTGGTTAAGAACAAGAAAGTCGTGCTTTCATAGATGACAATGTCTCTCAGATGATATATGACTAAAAGGGTAAAACCAGCTATTTAGTGTCATACATAGTGATAAAAGGAAAATTATAGGATCATATAAATATTGAATACAAAGTTAAAATATAATATGGAAATATATCAATAAAAGATCTTAGTAAAAGAATATCCATTTACAAAATGCTTTAGGATACATATGTTGACTCTAATCAACATAAACTCAAAAATTTCCAATTACTTAATTAAATTGAGTCCTAAAGTTTGACAAAAAAAGAAACGAAAGTTAAAAAGATGTGTATGTGTGTGTGTGTGTGTGTATAAATCCAGCAAAAAGGCTATGTTACCTGGATTGTCTCCACATGCGGGTAGTTAACGTCGATGTCATATTTGCTGCGCCCACCCTCTCTCCATTGCGCACACACAAGCCTCACGTCCTGGACAAGGAGCCCAGCTCAAGATTGTAGGGTCTTTCATTCTAGTCGTCTTTGCTCTGATAGTGAATTACGTTACAGATGTAAAAATAAGCATCATGTTTCATTGTATAATTTTAATACTTCATTGTAGTTAAACATAAAACAATACATTCATTTCTTTATTTACAAAAGTATCCACCAAACATAAAAAGATCAGTCTAGAAAATCTAATCATAAAATGATCAAAATCAAAACTGAACCACTGTAAGTTCATTTTTTTAGCATTATTGGTATGAATCTTTAAAATTAGTTCAGAATTATTGGGTGAAAAAGAAAAGTTCAAGTCAACTTAGACTACTTCCCTCCCAATGCATTTCTGCTGTTGCCGTTGTTAACCTTTTCTTAAGCATTTAACTAATTTTAGGCCTTTATTGTGATTTTTGTCTATGAAGTAACAGTGGGCTAATAAAAGAGAGATTCTAAAGATGAGACCTTTGTAACTTCTTTCTAAATTCTGAAGCAAATTTTTATCTAAATGCTGTGAAGAGAGACGTACAGAAGATAGAAAGACCAGGCACACACAGACACCGGCCCGTTCACACACAGAAAGAGCACTCCCGACACATTATAGGTAGAGCTTAACTCATTACATAGGAAAATCATGATCATTTTAATATAACATATGTACTTTAGTATATATGTAATTAATAAAAGGCAGTGTAAATGTTTCTTACAAATTTTATATTATGTTCTTATATAATTATAATCAGGTCCAATTAAGAAGTGTTGAGCACTCACTGGACATTAAATAAAGTTAAAGTAACTGAATTAACAAACATAAAACATGCATTTTATCCTTTCCTTTGGAAACTTATATTTATTTATTATTCATCTTTTTAGCACAGTTCTTCCCTCCAAGTTAATATTTAATACAGGAGCATTCTTTCTCCCTGGTTTGTGCCTTTCTCCTTCCATGCACGCATTACTGATGCTGGCATGTAACACCATCTTATCCCCCATTGGGCATGATTTCTTAGGGTTCCAGGACTTCTTGACAGGTGCATTAATAAGTGGAATCACTAATTCACAACTAACTTGACTCTGTGAAATCCTGCTGATCCAACAAAGCAAACATAGTCTTCCCACATCCTCCTCTTCCAAAACACCACATCCATCTGCTGCCCACATGGAGCAGGACAGACAAGGCAGGAGAAAGACTCTTCTCTTTGAGAAACTTCTTTGACATTCTGTGATCTGACTATGTGCCTCTTGGAGTGTCACACACAGAGAATTCTAAATGATATAATGTTATATTGAATCGGAAAACATACATTCTTTATTTTTATCACACCCATTTTCTAAATCACAGTGTTTATAACCAGTCTCAAGATATCAGGTACCTAGACCTTCTCTTTGGTTTCACATTTTTTTTTTTCCATTTCATGCAAAAGAAGGATATTGTGCAATCCAGAGTCTATCAAAGTTAGTTGACCTTTAATAATGATACATTGCCAGAAGCCTGCCAGGACATAGGAGAGAGGGTGAACGTAACAAGCAGTGCATTTCCCAAGCTGGGCCCCACAGAGCCTACTTCCGGTCTAAATTAAGTCCCCAGCTATTATTCAAATGCATGATTCAAATACCACACACAGCCTTTACATAGAAATAGTCTATCTGAATAAAGTTGGAGAAATATTTATATCACTGTCACATATAATCTTTACAGCAACCTTGTGAGGTACTCAGAAGAGGAATTTGCATTTTAAAAACCCAAAAGATGAAGTTTAAAAAGTGTAAATAATTAGACCAAGAAATGTGTTTTATAATCCTCAGTACTTTATAATCCTAGTAGCCTTGCTGTGGCCGGGTCCATGGTCAATGGGAGGAGTCAGCTGTGTAACTGATCGCTTCAGTAACTATTTGATTGTGTGTGGTAACTGTTGTGAAGGGGACCTTTCGGGTGTGGTGAGTAGAGTTAGTAGGGGACCTTGGTCTAGTGGTGACTTAAAAGAATACTTCCTATGTAAATTACTTCTGAACTGACTGATAAGGAGTAAAGTGACAGATAAAGGGAAATAGAGCAGAAAAAACAGCTTGTGCTGGCACCCTGAGATGGGAAGGAGCATGGTAAGAAGGGCTGATAGGACAGAGCAATTGGAATAACGGTGCTGTGTGAGAATGGGGAGCAAGACAGATAACACAGGGTTCGGTAGACTATATTCAGGACTCCGATCTTGATTCTAATGCTTGTAAGATGTCATGAACAGTTTTAAGAGCAAAATTTGCATGTTAAATTTGAATGTTAAAAGCATTACTGTGGTTACAATGTATGAGGCTGGGAGATCTCTCAAGACTCTTTTACAGTCGTTTAGACAAGTCAGTAGTTTCTTGAGTTTGATTGATATCAGAGATGCAAATGGGGCTGATTTGATACAAAGAAAGCAAAATTTGAAAAGGCAGTGATCATTCTGGATGACAGAAAGACATATCAAAATGACCTTAAATTTCCAGGATTGTATAACATGAATAGTGGCAGTACTATTCATTTGAGACTTTAAATATTCTACATGAACAAGAGTGTATCAGGACATATTGAGACTGGTTGCTGTTGTGACCTCCAAGATTGGGATGGGAGTAAACAAACCTGGAGTTAGAGAAGAAGTATGGGCTAGAAATCTATATGTGCAAGTTGTCATCCCAGAGACAGTACGTGAACCTGCTTGCTCAATGTGGGGAGAACATAAAGCACCAACATTTAAGAGCCAGTCACAGGTGAGCCAGCAGAGGAAGCTCAGATGGTACAGCCCACAGAGCTACAGGAAATACAGAAGAGCATGGATAGCGTTGCCAACCGAGGGGAGAAGTTATTTAGAAAGAAGAAATGTTTAACATTTATTATGCAATGACAAATAAGTTACTGAAATCCTCTGTTTACATTCAGATCACATTCTGCCAAAGGAGGTAAAAAAAAAAAAAAAACATGAATGATGACCAATAGAATCAGAACATAAGAAAGAATGTTCAACTACACCAACTATATCTCTACTCTTCTTTAGAAACATGAAATGCTATTTTTCATTTATATTAGCAAAAGGCAAGTGTTGGCAAGGTTGCCAGAAAAGCAATAAAATCCCTAGTATTGTCATTAAATAATTGGTAAATACACATCAAAAGCCGGGAAATGCATCGAGGCCCATGGACAGTCCCACTGGTGCACGGAAATAATTTAAAAATCCCCAAACAGCAATAACTAGAAATCGTTTTGTTGGAGACTGACTCACGTGGTGTTTACAACAAAGCAGTAACATATGCAGTGCTCTTTTTCTGATGAGCAAACTGGGGCACAGATGGTTAAGTCACTTTCTTAAAGCTGCGTGTAAGAGAACGGCGGAGCAAGGAGAAACGGGCGGTGAACTGAAACCTGCCCCGTGTGACCCCGCGATTCCCTTCCCAGCGGCGTTTCTTCTGTGCCTCGCACCGAGGTGGACACCTTCCACTTTGCCGGATTAGTCCTATGTCACATTTATCTTTTTCCTTAAACTATACAGAACATGCAAATACTGGATGGTTTCAGAAAATAAGAGAAAGAATGAATTCATGAACCTTAAAAACTAATGACTAAACTTTCCGCACACCGCCACGGCAACCGCAGTGCCACCACGTTTTAACCGCTCACCGAGCAGTTTTCCTCGCGTCACTCACTTCTCCAAAAACCTCATATTCAGTTGACTCCGAACATCTATTGGGCATTTTTAAATACAGGATCCAGCACAAACAACACCCCTTTTTATTACAAAATCTTTTATTACAAAACCATTAGCATGTAATTCTGTAACATAACAATATCACAGTCAAGCACACCATATGTTCAAATTGAAACTATAAATTATTACGTATTATTACCCTACCAACCACACTCAAGGAGGAGTTACTTCTGCCAGACACTGCATATGAAACACTGTGCTAGATCCAATGGAAATAAAGATTATTTCTTTATGGTTTTATATTCAGAGCTCACAGTCCTCAGGGGAAGGCAAATTTGAACTAACTGTATGTGTGTTTTGTGATGCTTTCTATAACTATATAATAGAATCAGTACCATGATAAAATTTTGCACGGGGTGCATGAGGACCAAAAAAAAAAAAAAAAAAAAAAAGATTACTTAGTCCACTTTCTGGGTCTGGGAAGGTGGAGATGATACCTGAACTGAGTCCTGGAGCATCACTGAATATTATGCAAGTGAAGGGTAAAAGAGGCAAAGACACTCCAGGCCGGGGGGAGACAGCATGGTGATATATGAACATGGTGTGCATGTATGTGCATGTGTGTGTGCAGATCTTGAGGGTGGCAGTGGGAGGGAGCAATGGAGAGTTAGATGGTCTAAAAATTACCTGAAAAAGTGTCCTTGATTTTCCTACAATACTATCTGAATGTATTGTCCTAGGTAATTTATCCTTACTTACTATTAAATAAATTACCTAGTTATTGTTCAGAACTTAAAATATCACATTTTGAATGCATATTAATTTCAACAAGATTAGCCCCATGCAAGATGGTACGAAAAGCCTGATTTAGTGACCTCTATTTCATACCACATGTCTGTTCGCACTCTAAAAATGCTCTTCTTCTTCCCAGAAGTCAAACGTTCATGTTAGCCCCCTGCCTAACTAGTTTAACCCACCTCTCCATATAAATTATTCACTGGCCTTATCAACTACCTTCTTAAATTAATTTGAATAGTGGCATTATCTCTGTAAAATGTCCCAGTCCATATCTAATGAACAACTGTGCTTCAACTCAAAATATTAATCCTGGGCATACCTTTATCCTTTTATAGACTATAAAATACATATAATGTCAGTTGATACTTAAAATAGCATTATAATAAAAGCAAGGTAGCTATTACACCATTTTTAAGATGAAGTTAATGAACTTCAAAAATTAATTGACTTATTCAAAGTCAGAGAGTCCTTGGTACAATAAATAGTAAAGCTCATTTTATTTATGCCTTAGTGGGAGCAATTTTATTCCTGACATCCTCCACCTAAAGGCAGGCTCAGTGATCTTGTTACTGAAGCAAGCAGAAGGTATATGTATTTCAGAGTCCTCTAATTACTTCTCCACATTACACCGAATGGGCAGCCTCCTGCTCTAGCTCCATGAGCTGCTCTGTGTTCGCTACCTCTGTCTTGGGGTGACATTCACATAAGTTGACACTTAAAGGTCTTATTAACAATCATCTGGTTTACAGGGAATTGATAACTTTAACTTTAAAAATTAAACCTGTTTTCAAAGACATAGTGTAATTTTTGACTGCACCAGTGGCTTATTAATTTTATTTCTGGACAAAAGTTGTGGTCCATAGCTTTTTTCCCCTTAAATCATTTTGTCCTTGCCTTTCACTCACAGTGACTGAAAGAAATTTTTGACAGGTAAACAGAACGCTGTGATGCAAAACCATGGAAAATGTCAGCGTGGTCACTAGTCAGTTACCAAGAAAAGAGACAGAGGCGCTGGGCCCATTGGCAATACGTGGGCACTGCAAGCCGCCTACAGAGAATATCTCACCGCCCCTCCCACCCCTAGGCAACTCGACCAAGAATAGCTGCATTTAAAATGGCTTGTCTTCGTTACTCCCATAGGGCCAAAATCAGACTCATGGGCCTGCCCTTCCATCGTCCCGAATTTTTCTTCATTCTCCACTTAAGTTAATTATATTACCATTGTCGACCCATGGTACAAAACTTCTTCATGGCACATTACTTTTCCCTTTTTTCTCTTGTGCTAAATCATCTTTAAATTTGTTTCTCAATTCCTTTCTGTGGTTGCGATCACAGATCAGGACCTGTACAGTCCCTCTGGGATCCCTGTGACACCCCAACGTTGGCCGGCTGAGTCCCACTTCATCCCACCCCACCTCTACCTTGCCACCTGAATTATCTTTAACAGCACAGATCTTTTCCTGCACTTCCTTCTGTAAAAGCTGCTGGCGGCTCTCCAATATGGATACAATAAATCTTGAACTCCTTATAAGTGTAGGGCGTTTTTTGGATTTATTTGTTTTGGGGGTTTTGTTGCTGTTTTGTGATCTGGCCCCTATCACGTCTCTAAAAACAGAGTGGCCTGTATTAATTGCACACACATACCCGTCCTAGAGGAAACGCTCTGACTTTAGTGTGAGTCCATGACAGTTTTACTCAGAGGGACTTAGAAGGTGATCTACATGCTTGGATTTCAGAGATATAACTTATCTTTCCTTTTTGACAAAAGTTAGCTCGTCTAAAGCTGTTGTTAAGAGATATATCTATTTAAGGATAGTAATAGATACAGCCAGATTGGTCTTCCCCTTAGCAAATGAGTTGGCTTGTTTAACTGTAAAACAAAATTAAGTAAGTTTCTTGTCTCACTGCCAGAAACTGTCACATGATAACTTGCATTTTGCAATTTCGAAGGGAAGATTTAGATTGCATCGTCCCCGAGCATTTTCGGGGGATGCAATACTGCGTTCCAAGAACATGCTTCCTTAACGTCTTTCAAACTCATGACAGAGTTTGGCAAATGCTGACGTTCACCCTATACACATTAGGGTTCCTATAATTTCACAGAAGATAGGCTTGCGTAGGGGGAAATAAATGGAAACGATAAAGGAGAAAACATAGGAAAAAACTCGGAGTCCTGGAGTGTGTGTGTTGGAGGTCAGAAAGGTTCAGTAGGTTGAAAAGGGGGCAGTGACTGAACACAGAAAATTGGACTCAAACACCTACATTCAAACGTTATCGATTTCTTATGTACCCCTTTCCTGGATGATTAACCTGAAATATGCTAAGAACTGATGAAACATTCCTTAGAATAGATGAATATTGTACATATAAGTTAAAGTCAAGTAATAAGTTCTCCTTAGTAAGAGAGCAGATTTTTAAAACTATAAAGAAATGAATACATTAAGCACAGACACAAGAACTATGGTTCTAAATACTCTTGCAATCTATAATATCATAACAGCTCTACAAAAATTAGGCATTAATAGTTAAATGTAAATATAAATTTATTATGTATGGTCTCTATCAAATTTCTCTGTCCTGCTTCTTTGGAAATTTTGCTTATAAATGTCAATATTATTTACATAAATAAATATGTTCAGTATTTTTAAAATAAGCAGGTCAGAGGAATTAGGTTAGACATTTGAGCACTATTGAAACACCTTATAGCATTCCATGCTCTATCGTTTCCAAGTTAACTCCAGGGGGAGAAATATACATATACTACAGTTGGCTTCTTGAAAATAGGCTGAAAGTAAAAACTGAAATAAATTTGTGACATGCAAATTAAATTAGAGGTCAGTAGGAATAGATTTGGGTTTAATGTTAAAGTAGAATAAAAGACCAAACATCATCATCGTTCAGGAATGGTTCAAAAAAAAAAAAAAAAAGCTCTGGAGCATGGACTGCGGGCACACAGCGCAGATGCACCAGCCGCTGGAGCATAGCGGTCCTCTGCGGTGCGGCAGTCCAGAGAGCCATCTAAGCGGCTGCTGGCAACTTGTGTTTCCAGAGGATTGAGGGAAACCCACCAGGAACCGAAAATGCCAAAATCAATCAATGTCTGAGTTACCACCATGGATGCAGAGCTGGAGTTCATCATCCAGCCAAATGCAATAGGAAAACAACTTTTTGATCAGCTGATCAAGACTACCGACCTTTGAAAAGTGTGGTTCTTTGACCTCCAGTATGTAGATAATGAAGAACTTCCTACTTGGCTGAAACTAGATTTAAAAATGTTGGCCCAGGAAGTCAGGAAGGAGAATCCTCTCCAGCTCAAGTTTAGGGCCCAGTTCCACCCTGAAGATTTGTCTGAGAAGCTCATCCAGGACATCAAGCTGAAGCTTTTCTTCCTCCAAGGGAAGGAGGGCTTTCTTAGACATGAGATTTACCGCCCTCCTGAGACCACGGTGCTCCTCAGCTCCCACACGGTACAAGCCAAATCTGGAGACTATAACAAAGAAATGCACAAGTCTGAGTACCTCAGATCCGAGCAGCTGATCCCCCAAAGAGTCTTTGGCCAGCACAAGCTTACCAGGGATCAGCAGGAGGACTGGATCCAGGAGTGGCATGCTGAGCACCACAGGATGCTCAAAGATAGTGCTATGTTGGAGTATCTGAAAATTGACCGAGACCTGGAAATGTATGAAATCAACTATTTTGAGATTAAAAAGTAAGAAATTAATAAAACTTTGGTTTAGAATGGATGCTCTTCGACTAAATGTTTATGAGAAAGATGATAAGTTGACTCCAGAGATTGGCTTTCCGTGGAATGAAATCAGGAACATCTCTTTCAATGGCAAAAGAAGACACGTGACTTCACGTTCTACGTCTCTCGCCTCCACATCACATGGGTCCTGCAGCTCTTCCCGGGGAACCACGAGCTGTACATGCGCTGTAGGAAGCCCGACACCATCAAGGTACAGCAGATGAAGACTCAAGCCTGGGAGGAGAAGCACCAGAAGCATCAGGAATAACAGCAGCTGGAAACCAAGAGAAGGAGAGAAACCCTGGAGACAGAGAAAGAGTAGATGATGGGAGAGAAGGAGGAGCTGATGCTCAGGCTCCAGGACTACAAACAGAAAACCAACAAGGCTGAGAAAGAGCTCCCTGTCCGGGTACAGAGGGACCTGCAGCTGGAGGAGGAGAGGAAGCATGCACAGGAAGAGGCTGAGCACCTGGAGGTGGACCACATAGCCTAGCTGCACACCAAGGAGGAGCTGGAGAGGCAGGTGATGGATCTGATGAAGTGCCAGGAACAGCTGGCTGTGGGGCTCTCAGAGCACACAGCCAAGATTGCCCTACTGGCCAACATGCACAGGCACAAGGACAATGAGGTCAAGGAGGGGCAGTAAAGGGCCAAAGAAGCCCTGGATCACCTGGTAAAGACCAAGGAGGAGCTGCACGTGGCAATGGCAGCCTCCCACTCCCACCACCTCTGACCCCCACCATGTAAGAGGCAGTGGGCTACTGAGTCCAGGAGAACCTGCTATAGGAAGGCAAGAGTACACCAGCTACAGAGCCAAGCTGTCCAGCGAGGACATCCTGGACCACTGCAGAGAGGAGAAGCGGATCACCGAGGCCAAGAAGAAAGAGTGAGTGCAGCAGCAGCTAATGATTCTGCCCAGTTTGCTGTCACAGGCCAGAAACGAGGACAAGATGACACACAATGACAGCATCCACAATGAGAACATGAAGCGAGGCTGAGACAAGTACAAGGTGCTGCGGCAGATCCAGCAGGGCAACACCCAGCAGCCCACTGATCCAAGAGCTCAAGGCCATGTGGAGGCAAGGCAGCGCCTGGACAGGACAGGGCCTTGAGCCTGGGATCTGCAGAGGGTCACAGGCAGACTCTGAAATTTTCGTTGTTCTCTAAATCTAACTGGCCCCCTCTCTCCCCTTACTCCAGTTCCTTTAGAAAGAGAGTAGCTCTTTCAATGGGAATATTCTGGGGCTGGGACCAGTGGAAGCTTCCCTGGTTTATTTTTCCCATTAGTATCATAGTGCCAAATGGGCCTGGTTATTATTAGTAGTATTATTATTCGTATTAGTATTAGTATTATTGATGACTTCCTGTCTTGTTCTGAGAGCAGGACTGACGAGACTAAGCAAAGAGATGCTGGTAAAGTCTGAGTAACAAACTCCATGCTGGCATGTGTGATACAGAAAACCACATCGTGGCCTTTATTCTGTGTCATACTTTTTTCTGTGTTTGGAATTAGCTCTGATTAATTGATTTGTACTTGATTTCTATGAAGGATGCATCTTTGTATATTTATGGTTTTTGAGGGGTGAAATTATTTTGAAAACTGGGTCTAAAGCACTCTTACACACACGTGCAAACACAGTGATTTCCTCCCTCAGTCAACCAAATCTTTCAGGATGAACAACACAGGCAAACACTCCACTCTTGGATAAATTTTTCTTATTCTTTTGCTTTTTAACAGTCACATTGCTGGACTTACACACTTAATTAATTTCATCTATAGAATACAGTATTTATATATAAGCAATAATATGGGTTTGTAACATTAAAAAAGAGAAAGTTTTGTTTATTTTGTTACCTTTCACAGAATAATAAGAGAGTTATCTACTGTTTTTTAAAAATGCTCTAAATTCTCTACCTTCAAGGAACTTGAGTAAATTCTGGCAATTTCAGAAATAACTCAGCTCTCATTATTTTCTACTTCACTGCTTTTAAGGAGAATTTAGGTCCAAGTCCAGTCTGAGTCAGTTGTGGTAACTGTCAACATATAAACCTCTGCCCATACTTCATCCTTTATGAAAAATAAATGAGTGGGGCAAGAAAACTGACACTCTTATGGAGACAAGAATCTGTTAGCACCTGTATTTGCATTTTAAAATTACTTTTGAAGAAACGATAATGGACTTTCTACATTCTTCCCAAGACACTAAACATCGTTACGGGGAGGCCCGTATTTGCTTTCCCATGTCCTTAATAGCTATAACTATATGTGCATTTCCTTCTTGACTCTCATATTGGTGCAATCAGCCCCTTGGGTAGCAAAAAAACTCTAATAGAAAATGATTCCAATTAAACAGCACTTTGAAAATGACCCTTTAATTTTTGTGTTGTCTTTTATTATCAAGAAATATTTGTTCAAAACAGCCTGAAAGTACTATAGCAATAAGGATTTTATGTTTATATCACTCGTAGCATTGCAAAGTCGATGTCTGAAATGCTTCTCCCACTGATTTTATTTTTCTTTGTATGGCTTATGAAAATTCCCCTAATTTGGTTAAAATCACATTTATTTGCATCAGAGCAATCTTTGAAAGATAAGAAAAAGTTCTGTGAAAATCTCAGGGCACAAAGACAGAAAGAAGGAGCTTGGCAGTGCCATGCCCTTCAGAGTATCAAACACATAGAATCTGTCTCAGGTCCAGCAGGAGGCTTCACCGCTGGTGGGGAAGAATGTAACTGAGAGTTCACATGCTTCTCGGCATTGGGTGACATTTAAAAATGGGTTTTTGCAGCCTTGCCCATCATGCCCTTCATGTTTCAACTGGGCTCTCCTTCTTTTCTCCCCACACTGCTCAAAAACGTTTGTGGATCACACTCAGGCTCTTGCTGTCCCTGGTGCTTCCCGTAGACACAAAACCTGGGGAGGACCATGCCCTCAGCAGACTCTCTGCATTTCCTGGGTACCAGTGAAGTACAAAAGATCATTTAGAAAGTGAATTCCTTAGCTCTCTGGGGATGAACCTATGACACGATGAGACTTTGAATATCATTTCTCTATTATTTCAGTTCAGATTCTGCATCCCTTTTTTTTCATGTCTCCAGTGGGTGACCATGAAACAGAGAGTTGCTGGTGGTTTGTCAACACCGACACAAAACCTCATGGGGGTGAAATGGTGGCTTTACTCTCAAGTGGTGATAGTGTATTGGTAACAACTCGGTTTCGGAATTCAAAACCAAAACAGTTTATTAGCTAGTGTGCCAAGAAGAAAATAAGGTGCTGGAAGTAGGCTTTAAAGACCAGATAATGGATTGATTGCCATCAACACCCTCCCTCTCTACCCACCCTCATAGCTCATCTCACCTTGCTTGTCGCCTGGTACATGACATTTGCATTCTCTTATTTTCTAAACAGACTTCATTCAGGTGTTGGTAAGCATGCCTCCCAACAGGCCATGTGTCTTTTTCTCAACATGCAAAGGCCTTCAACAGATTTATTGAGTTTCTATTACGTGCCAGTCACTGCTGTAGATGTTAAGGATGGAGAGTCAAAAAAGAAAACATGTCTCTGTTTATTAAATTCCCACCTAGTGTAGGGGGGACGGAATTTATTTAAAAAATAAAAGCACAATATGTCAGACGGGACTGAGAACTATGAAAGAAAAAAGGAAGAAGGAGGATGCATAGTGAGGGGTGGGTTTTGTTCCATTTTGGAAGATCAAGGGACATCTCATAGGAAGGAAAAATTGGGGCAGTGACTTGAAGGAATTGAGAGATTGGGCAGTGTGACTGTAAAAGAAGCCACCGAGAAATGAAAAGTGTAAGGAGGCCACACACTGCCAGCCACACAGATTGTATGTTTCTCTTTTAGTCACAAGTTAGGGTTTTATAAGAGAGAGAACAGACATGACTGAAAGGTTTTAAAAATTACCAAATAATTGTTCATATAAGGAGATGGGGGTTGTACTGGGTTGAATAGTGCCTCATTCCAAAATTTGTGTCCAACTAGAACCTAAGAATGTGATCATATTTGGAAATAAGGTTTTTATAAATGTAATCAGTTAGCATGAGGTCACACTGCATGAAAGTGGGCCTTAAGCCCAATGACGGGCATCCTTATCATACAGAGGCCATGTGAAAACACACACACATGAGGAAGACGCATACATATGTCACACAGAGAAAAAATTGGAATGATGCCTCTATATGTCAAGAAATGCCAAGGATTTCTGGCAACCACTAAACAGTAAGAGGAGGCAAGTAAGGATTCTTCCTTAGCAACTTCAAAGGGAGAGCAGCCCTGCTGACAACGTAATTTCAGACTTCTAGTCCCCAGGAATCTGAGAGAATACATTTCTGTTGTTTTAAGCTGTGCTGCATTGTGTACTTCGTTACAGTAATCCTGAGAAACTACTACAGAGGTCCTCCTGAAGTTTTACAAAAGACACACACATTCCAGGTTTCCCCTTCATGCGCTTTAGCAGATAATGCCAGTCTACCACCAGAGAGCTATGGCTCAAAATGTCCTGCACTTCACTGGGAAGAAAGTGCTGAGACTCAGCACTGGACTCAGTTGAAGGGAGTCCAGGGCTGCACTGAAACTATCTCACTGAACTGCTCAGTCTGGGCCTTACCTCTCACATACCTCTCAGTGCTGTCACTGAGTTCACATAATTGCTGCAGTACCAACTGCACATGCCAAACTCCTGGCTCCTTTCCCTGTCAGACAGATAGTCACAGCCACCTAATCACCATGGTACTTGTCCAGGTCCTCTAGCAGGTAACTGATCAAAGATTAGATGTTTTCTCTGTTCCCAAGAAGCACCCATGTGTTTAATGTACATCAGCCCCGATGTGTCAATAAATAAGCTGACTATTGGGACAGTCTTGTCTTCAAGTATATTTTGTACACTTTCACACTGACTTTTTCTCCACTCCAGCAAATCAGCTATGGTGTCCAATTCATCAGCTTCTATGAGGACAGGTAGCGGGAGCCCCTTAATTTCAGCAAGCTGCTGCCCTTCCTCCTGCTAAACAGGGGCTGCTGCAGCATGGTGAGCCAGTCCCCTCCCAACTCAGAGTTCTGCTCCATCAGGTCACCTGCAGAGAGATTTTCCAGGGGAGGAGAACCCAGAGTTTGTTTTCCCCAAGTCCCATTTTGGCCGGAGGAGACAGAGATAGTAATCCTTGCTTTGCTGCCTGTGTGAAGAACATGAGGAAGGCTCCCGGTCAACCTCTGCATGGAGACTGCACTCCCCCAATGTTATCCCACTAAATGAGGGGAAATTGCCCCAATCCCTGCTTCCCAGGGTCCCATAGGAAGTCAGGACTGAGCACATTAGGATGAGCAAGGCTCTGAGGGGAGGGAAGAATGAATGGAGTGTGGCAGGGGGTTCTGATAGCTCAAGACCCTGCTTTACTGATGGAATTTCACTATAGCAGACTCTAAGCTTCCTCAGTTGAAGCCAAATGAACTTCTAAGGCCTCAGGGTTGTAGCTTTGTGTCCAAGTATTTGCACCTAGCTGTGGCTGTAGTTCAGTTTGGGGCCTTTTGTTCATGCTGGACCCCAGGAGGGAGGGGAAGTAAAGATGCAGACTCTGAAACTAAAATGGTTCAGTCACATTTGTGCCGATGCCACATGTCAGCCTCATCGAACATGAAGGAAAAACTAAATTAAGACTCTGATAACCATGTGGTGTGGGTTGCTCAGATATAACAAACTCATTTTGTGTGGTTTCCAGACTTTTTAAGGAGAGCTGAGGAAAAGCTAAAACATCATCTTCATTTTGTAAGCAAGAACCAGAAAAGGAAGGTGAGCTCTTAAATGAGTCACCAGCAGAGCAGATGTATCCCATTTTGTTTCCAAAGCCTCACTCAAGTATAGCAGGAAAACTCTTTTTTGAAATACGTATGCCCATCTGCCATTATTGAATTAAAGAAAGGTGAGGCGCCACCTTGTGACATAAGCTATTTTTCTGAACAGACAGAAGGAGGAAGGGTAAAGCCCAATCCTTGTTTCCTTGGTGATTATGGAACGAAGACAAGGAAGTTGATGTGAAATAGATAAAAAGACACTTTCTCTACAATGAAGTCATAGAGAAGGGACCATGCTAGATATATTGAGAATAAAGCCATATAATAGAGGACTTTTGTGTTATTTTCCTCTTGGAACTATAAAGAAAGCCATTTTGAGGTATGTCACCAAAACAATACAGGGTTAGGGATATGAAGTCCTGACATCTCCTCTTCTGGTTTTCCTAGACTCCCATTTGGCACAAAACATATTTGTAGGCTTATGTGGGAGGAGATAACCGCAATGAAATATAACTGAACATTTATCTGATGTCTGTAGGAGAGACCCAAGGTTGAGGAGCAAATTACAAGTAAAGAGAAGTTATAGCCAGACTTCAGAGGAGACTGAGGTAAAAGCCAAATAAGCAAGGCAGGACACCTGACCAATCTGAGAAATAACTCCCCAGGCAGGAGCTCCCTACTACAGCCACAGGATGCTAGCAGGACACAGACACCAGCAATGCCATTATTGCAGAGATAAAAAGAAGCCAGAAAACCAAGCAAAGCTTTGCAGATATGATTAGTTTAGATTAGAGATGTGTACTGCCTTCTTTGGTACACAAAGCTCATTGTGACATACTCATCACCTTGGAGAGAGGCAGTGAAGAGACAGAAATCTACAAGACTGTATTATTCAAAAGAATCAAATACCTGAAGAGACTGAGCTTATAAGACTGAATTGGTTAGATTAATTGAATTTCGTTTCATGAGCCTGTTTGCTTCTCTTTCTCCTTGCTGCACTGCAAGATCATATCAGCTGTAGAAAACAAAAAAGCCACATCGAGATTGTAGATCCATGTACCTCAAGTCAGTTGAGATAATAATACATGACAGTACAAGAGCAAAGTACCAACATTTATTGCATTACTACAGGGTTTCTTCAATTTGGCAAGAAAACTGTCACAGTGACCAGTTATAGATTTCATTTCATACTTTCAGGAACCAAAAAATAAAAAATAGAGTGAGACAAAGAAGTTGTTGAAGGTATACATTCAACTTTCAGTTGACAGAAGGGTAGGGCAGGAAGATAAGGAACTCTCTCCAGATCCCTTGCTAAATGTTGCTCTTATGGACTGCATAATTAAAACCATGTTAAAAGCATTTTATATAAAATTAGCAGTTCGCAAGGAAGAATTGTCAGTTATGACTCAAATGGAAAGTTCGACTTTCTCAAAGTTCTCTTCTTCCAAAGGGTAAATAAGTTGCTAAATATAGTGCCAACTTTAAACAGTTGGTCTGACCCAAGGAAAGATATGCTCTGAGCTTACAAGGAACATGAGGTAACCTATTTGGAAGACTCAACAATACATTTTAAAGAATTATTTTCACAAATATGAACTGGTGATAGAAATAAGTGTGGGTCAGTTGAATATAAAGTGGAGTAGATGTGCTTTCAATATGAAAAATTCTTGTGATTTTCATCAAATAATTTAGGAACATAGGATTATAACTAATATACACTTTACAAGGACATTCATAGCAGATTGGCCAAAAAGTTGTTTTTTTTTCCCGTAAGATGGCTTTGATAGCGCTTAGTTGTCTTTAACTTCATTCCAAACAATTTTGCTAGATTGTATTGTGACAGCTGTCATATAAGAGTACATTAAAAAAACTTATCAAAATTGGTGAATTTTTGTGTAGCTATTTTAATATTGAAGATGGGAGAAAATACACAACCTTTTCAGCATATTATGCTTTATTATTTCACGGAAGGTAAAAATGCAACTGACATGCAAAAATAAAAATTTGTGCAGTGTATGGAGAAGGAGCGGTGACTAATTGAACATTTCAAAAGAGCTTTGCAAAGTTTCAGGCTGGAGTTTACTTGCTGGATGATACTCCATGGTTGGGTAGACCAGTTGACGTTAATAGTGATGAAATCAAGGCATTAATTGAAAACAATCAACATTATACTCAAAACATAGCCAACATTCTCAAAATATCCAAATCAATAAATTATTGGTGAAAATGAAAAATGTGTCTTTTATGTTATGAGAAAAACATATGAACTTTTTGGCCAGCACAATATTTAAAGCATATGATAATCTGTAATATTTAATCAGCTATTTCTTCTGTGATGGAAAAGAATAGGGGCTTATTTTCTGTGAGATGCAGGTAATTTCCTCCTCAGAAGTACTTTACTATGCCATATCTTCCCCCTAAGGCAATAAAAATAATTGTTCTAAAATATTATAAATTTTAAAATAAATGGTAATATTTAAAATAGCATAGAAATGTGAAATACAAGTGTAATAAATTTTATGGCAGATAAATGTGCTTCTTCTTGAGTATGTCTAGGAATGTAAGCCACTCTAGACTTATAGACATTATTTTTACAAAGTAAATTAGAAATTCACATGACTATAAAACTTTTCAAGTGCTGAGTTATGCCCTGTTTTTGTTGAGAACCCAACACCTACCATTAAATTTCACACTGATTAAATGCAAAACAAATATGTGTTGACATAATTCTATTTGTCTTAAAGAAAAAGATTTCCTTTTCAAAGTGTATATGTGTACATATATTTCAAAATTAGAAACCCTTTCCCAAAATAATTAATTTCATGGCTTATTTTCAAACAAAACTAACATGACTTTCTTAAAATTAAATACTTAAAATGTTTAAGCCCTACTTTAACTATCAGCTGTATTTCATAAATCAATTAATAAATACAAAATTAAAGTTTGTTAAAACAGATTGTAGAGCTTTTATTTATAAAGCAGCCTTATCCTTTTGAATTTTTACTTTTTAAGCACAAGTTATTCTCAGGCACTGCTCTGTGTCTGTACTGAACTAATTTCAGAAACAAACAGCTGCTTGAAAACCCTCCATGTGTCTACAAATACCTATAGGTGTGAAAATGTCATAAACAAAAGAAAAAGTTCCTACATTAAGCCCACACCTCACTGTGAAATGAATTGGATACAAAGATGAAAATCAAAATATTCATTAAGTATTTTTCTATAGTCAGGTTATTGAAGCATTCATTATTTTTGAAGCAAAGGATTTCTGATTACACTCAGGGCATAAACTCTGAACTTATCAGGGTGTTTTGCTGTCAAATCTGTTTATGTTTGGAATCAACAAACGTCCACCAACCTGCTTCTTTATTAACTAAGAAGTGGAAAGAGAGAGAGAGACTTCCAGTTAAGATGGAGGCACAGGTAGACATGCTTCACCTCCCCTTCAACGTCCCCTTTGGGGTTTCATTTCAAAGAATTACAGTGAAATCTCAAAACAAATTAACACCCAGAATTGTCAGAAAAGCCAACTGTATGTATATCCAACAACCAAAGATTTAATGAAGTCACATTCATCCAGATGGGTAGGAGTGGCAGAGAAGCAAGACAGGTAGAGAGGCAAGGAGATGCAGTGTGGCATGGAGGGGTGGTGGCAGCAGCCATGGCAGCAGAATGGGCAGCTCCACATTCACATGTGGTTGATATAATTTGGGAGGGATACCTTGGGAGCAAGTGATCTCAGCCCCAAGCCAGGCCACATAGGCCAGGGTTCCAATGTTGGGAAGATAAATCCCCATAACTTCTGGCTGTAAAAACCAGTGGGCTTTGGGTCAGCAGAAGAAAAAGCCAGATTTTTAGGAGACTCTGATTAAAAGGCTCTCATGGTCTTAGAATGTATGTAAATACCTACACTGAGATTCAGCAACAGGGTAAGATGTGGAAGGGTGCCAGTCACATACAGGGAGTGAGTGAAGTGAATAGAAATGGGGCAAGTGCTAGGCAAACCTCCAGAACCCAGGAAGCAGTACTGTCCCCTCACTGAACCCTCCCCTGACAGAAAGCTACAAAATGGTGAAATGGGTTGCCCCACCCTAGTGATTGGTGCCTAGTGAAAGACATCAATTTAAAGGTGCTTTTTCTACAATAGGCCATGCTACTAAGACAGGGAGTCAACACAGATCTACCTAACACACAGAAGCAAGCACAGAGAGGCTGCCAAATTGAGGAGACAGAAAAATATGGTCCAAATGAGAGAACAAAACAAAACCCCAAAAGAATAACTAAACGAAACACAGGTAACCAATCTATCAGATGCAGAGTTCAAAACACTGGTGATCAGGATGCTCAAAGAACTTACCGAGTATGGCAACAACATAGAGGAAGAAATGAAGATAACAGTAAGTGAAATTATGAAAAATATGCAAGGAACCATCAGTGGAAGACAAGAAGCTGGGATTCAAATCAACAATTGGGAACATAAGAAAGAAATAAGCATTCAATCAGAACAGCAAGAAGAAAAAAACATTTAAAAAATGAGGATACTCTAAGGAGCCTCTGGGACATCTCCAAATGTACCAACATCCAATCATAGGGATACCAGAAGGAGAAGAGGAAGAGCAAGAAATTGAAAACTTATTTGAAAAAATAATAAAACAAAACTTCTTTAATTTGGCTAAAGAAATAGACATACAAGTCCAGGAAGCACAAAGAGCCTCGAACAAGTCATACCAAAAGAAGGCCACACCAAGACACATCATAATTAAAATGCTAAAGTTTAAAGATAAAGAGAGAATCCTAAAAGCAGCAACAGAAGAGAAGACAGTTGCCTACAAAGGAACTCCCATAAGACTATCAGATGATTTCTCAAAAGAAACTTTGCAGGCTAGAGGGACTGGCAAATAGTATTCGAATGATGAAAAGCAAGGACCTACAACCTAGTATCATTTACAATGGAAGGGCAGATAAAGCGCTTCCCAGACAAGGTAAAGCTAAAGGAGTTCATCATCACTAAGCCATTACTACATGAAATATTATACAGACTTATTTAAGAAAAAGAAGATCAAAACTATGAAGATTAGAAGGACAACAAATTCACAACTATCAACAACTGAATCTTAAAAAAATAAACTAAGCAAACAACCAGAATAGGAACAGAATCATAGATATGGAGATTATGGAGATCATTTGGAGGCTTATCAGCTGGGAGGGAGAACGGGGAGAATGGGGGAAAAGGTGCAGGGATTAAGAAGCATAATTGGTAGGTACAAAATAGACAAGGTGATGTTAAGAATAGTATAGGAAACAGAGAAGCCAAAGAACTTAAATGCATGACCCATGGACATGAACTAAGGGGTAGGGGAATTGCTGGTGGGAAGGTGGGTACTGGGCAGAGGGGGAAAAAGGGGGAAAATTGGAACAACTATAATAGCATAATCAATAAAATATATTTAAAAAAACAAGTGAGAGAAAGGATGAAAAGGAAAAACTCACATTTCAGAAAGGACCTCCCTTCCTGCATTACATTGAAAATGACAATAACCAAAACAGTAGAATTAGTACCTGTTTACTTTTCTCTTCAGGTTTGTACATTCCCCATCTGCTGGTGCCGAGATTTATAGTACTTCGGTTAGTTCTTAGCAAGGGAAATTTCAGAACCAAGGAAATCTCTAACATTTTTTTCTGATTTCATAATTTACCTTTATATTAAAATTATTAGAAAAAACCCATTCTGGTCTTTTTGGTCACAGCAGAGGGAACTGAAGATTTAGTACTTGTAGTAAGTGAACTGAGCACTACCACTAAAAATGAAGAGAGAAACAACCAAGAGATTACTTACAATTAAACAAACAAGAAGATTGCCTCAAGAAATGAGTCTTGACCAGGGAATTTGGCGAAGTTGGTTTCAAGTTATCAGCAAGAAAAAGAAAACAAAACTACTATAACTAAATGAATTTAAATAAATTTAAATGTGTTTCCTGTGTCATTTCCCATTAATTTCCTGATTGTCTATTACAAAAAGGAACTTTTGTATAAGAAAGACTGATAATCACCTGTTTCTGCTAGTAAATGCCAAAGAACTGTATCTTTTAGAAAACTCACAATCTAGAAAGTATTGGGAGGAAAATATATGCATTTGATAGAAATGATGTAACTCTATCACAATCTGTGTTCTTGCTCCTAATAGTAAATAATTAACTTTATTAGAAAAATTCAATCTGAAGTTTATATAAACTCTGTTCTTCAGAGAAAAGCAGGTAAATAAACGTAATAGTTGTTATGAAAGTGTATGCTTTGAAGGAGAGAGAAAATGACTTCCTAGTCAAAAAACTTGTTACAAGTTTGGGCTTTGGTCTCTGAGCCGTTGATTCAAGTATAGCTTCTTACATGCACAACTGCATGACTAGGGGGAAGTTAGCAAAGGTTTCTGAATCAAAGTTCCTACTTCATGAAAAAATATATTAATAGCACCTTCCTCTTAGAGTTGTGTTATGGACTAAATGTTTGTATCCCCTACAACATGCACATGGTGAAATCCCAAACCCCAATGTGATACAAATAGGGAAGGCCTCTGGGGTGAGTAAGTCAGGAGGATGGGGCCCTCATGAATGGGATTAGTGCCCCCAAAAGAGACCTTTCTCACACTCTTCCAACTATGTGGGGACACAGAGAGAAGACAGTCATCTGTGAACCCAAGAGGGGGCTCCCACCAGACAGGAAATCTACTGGCTCCTTCATCTGGGAGTTCCCAACCTCCAAAAGTGTGAGAAAAAAATTCTGTTGTTTATAAACTATACTGTCTGTAGTGTTCTGTTATAGCAACCCATGCAGACTAAGACAAGTCATTACAAACATGGTATTAGATTGTGTGTGTAAAATGTGTTGCACAGTATTTAACACATATTATGTGCATTTATTTCTGTTATTGTGATAAATAATTTCCAAAAGGATAACTAAGACTTTAATTATTATGTAATTAATTGTTGTTAATATAATGGCTTTCATCAAAGGCTATTGTAAATTTTATTGTATAAATATATCTGTCATTTTTTTCTGTTCTCTCACAGGACACAGCAAAGTAACAACAGCAATAATTATTATATAAGAATGATAGCTAGCACTTACTGATACTGGCTTAACATGAGCACTGGAAGTATTGTAAAAGTTTAAATCGTAACATTTAACAACTACCTTCTGAGATAGATGCTGTCATTTTCTCCATGTAACTAACGAATCTGGGCCTCAGCAGTACGCACTAATTTAGCCATAGTCGCAGAGTAAGGAATTGGAACCTGGATACAAACCCAAGGAGACCATTTCCAGAATGCCTGCTCTATTCTGCTTTCAAGTCTAATCTTAAAGTTTATATGGACAATAAGATATGGAAATGTGTTTGCTAAATGAACAAGTATAAATAAATCCAACCCTATGTCCAATATTTCAACAGATGGAGCATGCATTTCAAAGTTGTCACCCAGGATTTAACTATCCAACTCCCACTGACACTGGTAACAATCATGCAGCTGAATCACTGTGGACTTTTTAAACAGTTCACCCTGTGATGTTCTTATTAACTTGTTTTAAACTAGGCAAAATTTAAGAAAGAGGCAGTGATACACAATGATACACAGTAATGCAATTAGTTTTAGGCTATGCTGTTTACTAAGGAATATAATTATTTTTAATCACAGCAAAAATCATGTAATTATGTTTACTTTTTAATTTTATTCTAGCATTAAAAGTCTTGGAAGGATACACTAAATTGCTTAGCGATCACAAATCTAAATGCAATTTAGCACACACATTCACCTGCACACATATCTATTGACACACTCAATACATTTGTAAATAATATGTTTATAAGAATGCAGCCCATTTTAGCTATTCATCAAGTCAAGTCCAAAAGATATGTATCAAAAATCTTATCTAGAATAAAAATTTTAATGCTACTTCTCTGATGAAATTTCCTGTTAAGGTAGAACAAATATTTCTTGTAAAGTAATTTGAACTTATTCTATGAATCTTGTCCTTCAGAACTTCTTGAAACTCTCTTGTAACCCATGGGTTAATGTATTATTCTAAATAGTTAATAAAATTACAAGGCAATATTGCATATTGATTAAAACCCATTGGATTTAGATCAGATAGAAAAATAAGATTTTTAGCTCTAATATTTCTTAGCTTGTTGATTTGGGCAACCTATTTAATCATCTATAAAATAGGAATAATAAAAGTCAAACTTAAAAGAACTATTGTATGGATGAAAGAAAATTATGTATATAAAAATATTGTAGTATAAGTCACATATAAATGCTTAAAAATTGTAACCTGCTGGTAATATCATTAGTTTTATAGTTTTCTGACTACATATTTATAGTAATGTTATGAAGCTGCAAACAAATATGTTACAGTTTCTTGGAGAACCCCAAGTGCAGCAGGTAGAAAAGTGTATTATTATACTAAATATCCTGCTTTACACTTTCTTCATTCTTTGGCTTAAAAAAATCCATTTTTCTCCTAAAGATTCTTCCACGAAATTTCTGTTTCCTTTAGGCTCTTCCTAATGATTATCTGCAGTCAGCTTTCTCTCAAAGGAACCTATGCTGGAGGTAGCAGATGAAATAATGTCTACTCCTAAGTGCGTGATGACTAAGTAGGGTAGTGGATGTTTTCATTCCTGTTTAATTTATGTTGTTCAGTCCAAGTCTTTGAAATTAATGTCTCTTGTATTTTTTACTGTTCCCAGTTTATAGAAGGATTCCACTCTGCTTTATCACCTACAAATCATCTATTTATCATTCCAGAAAATAGATAGCTGAGATACTCTTGTGTGGAAAAAAACAGCTCTTTCTGGTACCACCATCTATGTGATCTGAGTTTAGATCGATATAGGAGCCTCAAGCTTCAAATCCCAAATGTTAAAGCGATGAGCCTCAGAAATTATGCGTAAATATGAACACTAAATTTCACAATGGAATTGTAGACATATATTATTTTATGTTGTTATGCTCTGTTATCATATATTAATTATCTCATCTCATCTTGTCTTACCTTACTTCACCTACTCCATTGAACTTTAGTCCAGCCATTAGAATTCACTCCACATCTTCCTGAGTTGAAGTTGTAATACAAGTTCTAAGAATATTTAAATAAGTTAAGCAGTTACCCATATAAACAATAAACAATTGAAAAATTATTACAAAACAGGATATTGTTGTATCCAAGAATACAAAGGAACAGAGTATTAATTATGTATCAGACTAAATTGGGCACCAGAAATGATCAGATGAGGCCAATTAGAAAAGTTCCCCGAAAAAAATGTGTTTTTGAAGTTGGGAAAGCAAGTGCAAGAAAAGACCTGGAGGTAGAAATATACCAACATACAAATGAGAAAGATACACCTAGAATGCTGCAGAAAGTTCTATCATAGAATAACATAAACTTGATGAGATGTGAGTAAAGGTGAGCCCTTGGGATGTACTTTTAATGAGAAGTTTTCCATGAAAAGATTAGAAAATATACTAGCATCTTGCCAGTGTTAATCGGAAATGCAAAGATCTTTCGTGAGCTGATACAGGTTTCTGAACCACGTGCACATTTTTTTCTGAATGGTGGCCACAGTATTTCAAAGTGACACATAGTATTAAATCACTTGAGGTATCAGTTAAAAAGCAATCAGTAAACCATGTAGTTGCAATTGCCCCCCACCCCCATAGAAGCCATTTCTGGATACTATTTATTACCTGAGTGATTTTACAATGTTGATAAAATTGTTTTGTCAATGCTTACAAATGAAACAGGGGCCTTGTGTTCTGACTTGATGTAAACTGTAGTTGTAAAACATTTGTTTTCTTCTCTCTCTGCACACACATCACTGATTTGACCTAATCTCTCACCTTGATGATCCTTGACCCTGAAGCAGCAGAAAACAATAACCCAATTCTGACCGATGGTCACAAGGTGTAAGTCCCAGGCATGCTAAAGATAACACCTTAATCTAAACTATATTTCAGCCCCTGAGCCCTTTGCCTGGACAACTCCCTTAGCTACCTCTCCTGACTCCACTTCTGGATGCTGGAGTTGACCTTGGAGTTGTCCTCAGGACAGAAGACGATTTTCTACCCTTATTTCACCTCTGACCAATCAGCTCCTAGCATGAACTCAAGCTCCTAACCCACAGAATCTTGTGATTTTGCTTATACAACCTGTAGCCTACACGCCCTCAGGGAGTCGAGTCTTTCAGAACGTGAGCTCGCCTCTCTCTGGATTGGCCAATTCTGATAAACAAATTTTCCCTGCAAACCTCTGCTCCTGCATTTTTTTGGCCAGAGCATGCAGGCAGATGAACTTGATTATTGGGCTTTGGTAACACAAACTTCAATGCTATCAGCAAAGGTTTCAGCAGAAAAAGGACTCGTTGTATGTTCTTTTATATGCTAAAGCAACAGGCACCCACACAACAGAGCTGCATTGATTAGAAATTGTAACCATCCTACGACTTTCAGAACTTACACCTGTACACACGGCTTGCATTAGGAGAGCAAATTAACAAATACTATTTTCATTATATTTTTTATTATATTTTTGCATTGCATTGGTAAAATATATCTGAACTTGCTTGAAAACAACAAAACCATTCTCACACTACTCCTAAAACTCATGGTCCTCAGCTTCCTCAGGTGGAGTTTCAATTTTCCCAGAAGAGAGATGAATTTCTCTCAGATGGAGTTTGTCCCAGGTGAGCTGACAAGTATGAACTAAATGACCCCAATTTTGAGGACTTGGCTGAGATAAGGGCTTTAAGTCCAGAAGTCTGACAGGCACTAATGACTTTTATCAGAGATATCTCTTTTGTGCCAGTATAATGTATATTTCATTCAGAAAAATGTCTGGGCAGTATTGCAACATAGATGACTCAAGAATGACAATGCCTAAAGGGGGTAGCTTTACCTTAGGATTTAGGAGGACAGAAAGGATTTGCTGAGAATGACTAAGTCACATTCTAGAGAAGAATTATAAATAATAGATGAGAAAAGAATACGTTACCACCGCAATGGATCTACGTTGATCCGTGATGTGTGTTTATGTGTATGTGCACACGTACTTCCAGTTCCTCCTCAGTGAGGAACTAATGGGGCCTTTTAGCAAGTATGTTTATTCACCCTAGATTCTTATTCTTCTGGATTCAACAGAACTACATTCTTAGAACCACGGCTGTTCTAATAACAACTGCGTACTCTAAGAGTAGATGTTTCCTTATTGCAGGACTCATTTTTATTCTCAGCAGTCTTTCGTCATTCTGTTTGCTGAAGCTCACTTCTCTTACAGACTTCACCAATGGATTGCGCGAAGGCCTTGCTCCTCTCCAATGTACCCCACAAAATGGGAGCTGCCTGCTTTTCTTGATGAAGCCTTGGACCATCCACACCCCTTTACTCTGAACACAGGATCCTGCATGGTTTCCCTTTCACAATCAGAATTCTCTTCGGATATTCACAGTAGGAGTAATTATATCCTGCCTAACTAGGACATGTATAACCCTGACTGCGGTCCGCACTAAAAAGAGACCTTCCCTTCTTCACCGTCACCACGATGACCTTTCTTCTATCCCTTCGGTATCCATCCCAGCACCACCAACCCCCATAGAGAAACTCAGTGGTATCCGAGTTCAGTGACTTCCAACATGTCAAGATGTAGGCTGACACAAGATTATTTTAATTTTCAAAATATTAAGAGTTTCAATCTCAAGAATCAACTATTTAGGAAGAAATAGAGACGTTATAACTAAATATTTTGTCCGCAAAAAAGTTCCCTTATAATGAAAGAAAATAAGCTTACAGAAGAAGAAAAACAATATATACACATTAGTACAATACCTCATAAAAAATACCTACAGATTCATTATAGAATTAGGGCTAACTTTTCTGAATATCTCATCATAATTAGATATGTTTGTCATGTACTATAAGAGAGTTGAAAGAAAGGGTTGTGTATAACATTATACCAATATATTGTAAAATCTAGTCAGAGTGGCAGGTTTAGAGGATAATTATCAGGGTTAAGTTGAATGAAAACTGAACCCTGCTTACAAGGTGTGGAGGTGAGAGACAATGGAAAACGAGCTGATTTTCTTTATAAAATGTGTGAGGTGCAGGATGCAATATGGAGTTAATAGAAGCATTGTTTAAAAGCCTGTTTAATGAGCAGATTGCTACCTCCTCAGCCCACTATCACCCGACACTAGCAGGAGATGGAGGTGCATCCTCTGCAGTTGCAGGAGGGAGGATACGAATCGAAGCCAAGAGGCAGAACTGAGGGTGGGACTGGATGACATTTTGAAAGTGGGCAAATTAAGTAATAGTTCACACAATGATACTCCTTCCTAGTTCCTGTATTTTTCCAAGAATATCTGTAGCTGGGCTTATCCCATCACAGGCAAGAGAGAAAATATCCGGCAGAAAGGCACAGATACTATCGTTTGGGGATTTTCCACTGAAAGGACCAAATCTTCTTTGAGTCAACTCTGTGAAACATACCAACTGACAGGTTTCTTTTCAAAACAGAAAACCTCTAGTAAGTTCTTGCAGTGCCTCACTCTAAAATATGAACAGAGCTGAGAGTCATAAAACTTGAGAAAATTGAAAACTTGAGGAAATTCTCCCCGAAGCCCCTTCCTGTGGGAGGGGTCTACTTCCTGACCCAGTGGACCCGCTTTGTCCCAAAGGAATGTGTGTGTAAATGAGATGACCCACTCTCAACCCAAAGTCATAAGAACCATCACGCAGCTCCTCTTTGGCTCTCTCCCCTCTGCCAAGAAAATGACAAAGCATGTAAGGTCTTCTCTTTCAGTTTAGATTCCAAAATGACAGAAATGAGAGAGAAGCGACAGCTGATTTGCAGCCATCATGTAAGGTGAGTGAGTTACATTTTGTACTGATAAAACCCCCTGGAATTTGGGGATTGTTTACTACAATACTGCAACCTCAGGAAAGCTGAGCAATCCACCGACCATGCAAATAGTAGGAAAACAAACCCTTGGTGAAACTGTGACTTATATCCTTAGAGAGAAAGGGGAATGTCATCGTACACATGGAAAAGATGAACGGCTATCAGAAGGGAACTTTAAGAAAAAAACAAGGGGCTCTATGATATGATAATCATAAATTATATAAGATAAATTTTAAATTCCATTAATGTATAAGAAAGACAAAATGGAAAAAAAGATCTACCAAACAGAAAAAGGTCCATTTGACTTTTTATTAAGTTACCTACTTGATTTTTTAACTTATATACATGAATTACTCTGATAAAAACAAGAATTAAATTAAAAATGAAAAAGCCAAACATGAATAACATTCAAAATAAAATACTTTTTATAGAATTTATACACATTAGTTGTATAAAAATAATATATTTAAATATTATAATTTTAATGTTTTAGTATTCTATTTCTTCTGTTAGGCCTGTACTTGGTTATAAAACAACTTGGAGATATTCTCCATATCTTGGCCTCAAATATTTATTTATGCTGACTTAGGTATATGTGATAAAGAGCTAATTTCATATATTGTCTATACTGTCTTCTCATCCAGAAGTCAAAGCTTCCCTGGCTAGTGTTGCTCAGTGGATTGAATGCCTGCCTATGAACCAAAGGGTTGCCAGTTCAATTCCCAGTGAGGGCACATGCCTGGGTTGCGGGCCAGGTCCCCAGTAGGGGGCACGTGAGAGGCAACCACACACTGATGTTTCTCTCCCTCTCTTTCTCCCTCCTTTCCCTTCTGTCTAAAAATAAATAAAATCTTTAAAAGAAAAGAAGTTAAAGCTACCTTTTCATAATCTTAATCATTAAACAACTCTCAATCTGAATGTTTGGTATTTTGAAAAAGTTAACAGACACTGCCCTTGAACTGTGTTGGGAAGGACCTTATTGAGCACTGTTGACTATACACGTAGTAATCAAGCTTCAATGAGTTGATACTTGGGTCCACATTCCGCAATCTAAAAAGTTCAATTGGCAATACAAAGTTTGTTTGACAATACAAACTCTTGCATGACCTCACGACAAGGTCTCCAAATGTAGATGACATCAAAAGTCATACATCTTCCACCAGGATTTGGGGTCAAGTAGATAATGTCTTGGTGTCCACAGTCTCTATTCAAAACCCATTTGATGCAATCCAGATGATCAGAAACACAGATAACCATGTGTTAATCCGTATGACCTTATTTGTTTTCTAAGCTATTTTACTTTTATGGAGTAAAGGTTTAATGGAGATTGGTTTAAGGTTCTTGCTTTCTAAATGGCCCTCTTCTTATTACTGTTCTGATCATCTTTCCTCCAATACCTGGCTATTATTCACTCCTGATTCAGGTGAAAGACGTAATCAAATCAAAAGTAGTATTGTTTCCAGTTTTCTTTGGGTGCCATCCAGCTTCCTGCAGTACTGTCTCATCTATAGAATCCATTCGTTTCGTGAGTGTTTGTTTTCAACCACTAGATGGCAAACACAACACTAAATTAGACAGCCAAAGTTTTCTAATTGCATAATTTTAAAAACTCTCTATTGCATAATTTTAAAACTCCCCTATTACCTAGCATTGTCACTTTCTATCTCCATCAAAACACGCTCAAGGCCTTTCATAAATAACTAGACTTCATAACTGAACATGTGCAGAAATAGAACTTGGTGAAGGGATAAGAAATGGATTGCATCTATGTAAATGCTTCTGTAACTTTTTTAGGCATTACTCAAATTCTGTTCATAATAGCATTCTCTATTGCCAGAAAGATTATGAATAAACCCAACTTATTTTTTGACAAAGGCTTTGCTGGTGACCTTTAGACAAATTATTCCTTTAATTTTTTTTCAGTTATGTAGCTGGTGTGTACCTATTATGGGCAATTTTAAAATAGAATAGAAGCTTTAAAGGTAAAAAGTTAAATCCGCTAAAGTTAGCTGTCCTTTGATCCAAACTAAATCAATTACTATGGTCTCTAAAAATTCACCATATACACACACAGTATTTTCCACATTGGAAAATTATTTATCTGCATAGTTAACTCAATTGTTGCTAAAACAGTAACTGTAGGGAAAATAGACATTAGGAACTCTTAGTGAAAACTCTTTTCTGAGAGCCCTGACACTGAACAAACAAAATCCTTGAGGCATAAAAACGCAGCAAGACGGCAAAGAGAAGAGCAAGTGAAGTTCAAGACGGTCGGTATTTCTGACTCCTTTAGTGGGCAGTCCTCCGTAGCTGCTCTGAGGCTATGCAGTCTACCTAATTTACCACCCCAAGCCACTTATAAATAAATCAAAGAGAAGCCACGAAAGGAAGTTAAATCATCCATCATGCCTTTAGAGGCCTACTCTACCTAAAAACAAACATCATTTAATTTCAGTTTACTGTAGCAGAAAGTGGAAATAACACAGAGTCATCGTGAGTCTGGCACTGCCTCCTGACACAGATCTGGTGCCAAGTCGCTGAGTGCTTTCAATACCGGGGTTGAATAATCATTTTCATCATTCACTTTAAATGAATGGTGACATGCCATTAATTAGTATTAATCAGGAAATTACCACATAAGCACAGAGAGAATGGTGGTCCACATATGGCTCATTAGGCTTATATAGCTTAAGACATGAACTGGAATTTTAGACTCACTCTTTATAGAATTGAATAGAAATAACTCATTTCAAATATTTCTAACAATGTAAAAGCTAAATACATTGGCAGTAAACCTCAGAGTAAATAAAATATTACTTTTGGCAGATAACCCTGACTGTTTGTTTTCCTAAAGGAGTAAGAAATATACATTTTGCAGCAAAAGAAGTGCTACAGACTAAATAATGAATGTCACACATGAAAAACATCCTTTCTATAAAGAAATATTTCTACATGTTATTTATAAATTGTATTTCCCATATTTATAGGAGAAGGCAGATCAGGCTAATATATGATAAGTAGTTAATTCAAAACAGCAATTTAATCATTAGTTTGATTCTTTTTGCTGATTTTAAAAAGAAAAAAAAAGCATGTCTACTTCAGTATTTCTCTACGTGAGAAATTCGACAGATATTTTCTTGAAAATAAATGAAGTAAGCTTGTTACTTCAAGGAAAGCATCTATTTTATTTTATTTTTTTTTTTTGCAAAAATTTAAACTTCATGCGTGGTAACACCAAGCGATCCATCCAAAGAGCAAGCAGGGTCAGTGGATTTTAATGTCACAGAGTACACTAAATTCTATGAGATGGTTTCTGCTTGCATGTTGCAACTAACCTTTAAAAATCTAACAGTTCCAAGTGGTCGTTGCAGTAATAAGAAAAGGTATTGAAAATAATCCTACCTTTTTCAACTCAGAGGCCAGATTTTCTTCCTACATTTCAACTACAACATATTGCCATAGATTAATTAGGCGCCAGATGTCTTATATTTCACCAGTCATTAAATAAATTTGCAAAACTGTAAAACAGTGGTATTTTTCTTGTGCTAGGCCAAATCCTCACATCTCCAAGATTCTTACCCCCGGATGCACATGCCCATTGCAATTACCTCCCCTTGAGTCTCGGCAGGACCTACGAACATAATAGCATAGTCAGTCGTGATTAAGCTACACTGTATGACAAGGTACTGGGATTGTAACATTCCTGGTTATTTCCTTCTGGAAGACTCATAGTTGACTGAAGAGATGCTCTTTGCTGGCATCTCTTACTTGTAAAAGCAAGCTGCCATGTTGTGAAAAAAGTATGCATACATATTGGTTCCATTTCCATAAGCTCAAAAATAGGTGAAATCAATCTTTGGTACTGGAAATAACAATAATGGTTATGCTTGCAAGGGGCATGGAAAATAGGGGCTAGGAGGGAGCATGCAGACAACATCTGGGGTGCTGGTAATGTTCTGTTTCTTCTTCCGGATGCTGCTTACATGAGCTTGTTCAATTTATAAAACTTCAAGTATCTGTGCTACTATAATTAGTGTCTATTGCAATTAGTATGCATGTTATATAGTAGTTCCAATTTAGTCATTTCATTGAATAAGCCATGTGTTCCCACCCTCTTCTATTACCCACAATACTGCGTGTGACAAGATGCATTAGATTTATTAGATTTCTACTGTTGTAAAACAAATTACCTCAATTTTAGCAGATTGAAATCACATACATCTCACAGTTTCTGTGTTCCAGGAGTCTAGATACCGCTCACCTGGGTCCTCCGCTCAGAGTCTCCCAAGGCTGACATCAGGTGTCAGCTTGGGTAGGTTCTTTTCTGGAGTTCAGAGTCTTCCTCTTCACTCAGGAGGTCGTTGGTAGAATTTATCTCCTTGTGGATGTCTGACAAATATTCCCACCTCATAGAGGCCACCCTTGGTTCCCTGCTATGTAGCTCTCTCTACAGGCAGTTCACAGCATACCAGCTTGCTTTTTCAAGGCCAGTAGGAGAGTACCTCCTTCTAAGACTGCATCTTATGCTATGTAACCAAATCAAGGGCATGACATCCCTTCAACTTTGTCATATTCTATTTGTTAGAAACAAATTACAGGTTCCGCCGGTAGTTAAAGAGAGGAGAGGGGATTATACAAAGGAAGAGAAATGAATTCCTAGAAATCACTTTGAAGTCTTCGCAGTACAGAGTATCGATGACTGCTGTTTAAAAAAGAAACCAAGCAAACAAATAAAAAATTCTTTATGTAGCATTTCTCAGCAACCAGAACATTTCACTGTGGAGATGTCTAAAATTAATTTCTCTCTTGAGGAGCTTTAGGAAGTCCTTCAGAAAATTTCATTATCACTGAGCAAGTATCAAATAATGACTAGTTTTTGGAATAAGAAGTATTAAAATCAGCATGCCCCTGTTGTGTTAATCAGAGACCTCTGAATTGTTAAATTAGCATACATTATAAGAATATTTTTGATTCTCAACTTCAGGGATGCTGTAAATTGTTCTTTAACAAGTACTTATTCTGTAAGACTGAGTGTGAGCCAATACTTGTGCATATGGTATCACAGATAAACTATACCAATGAGCCCATTAACTAAAGAGTTTCTAACAGTTTCTATTAAGTGTTAGGAAAGTAATCCAACAATAAATTATTTTGTAGTTTCTGATTTAGTTAATTGAATGATGAAATCAATCTGATTTCAAAGGTTAAATACATTTCAATAAATCACATCTAGACTTGAATTCATTTCTAAGAATCATTTGCCTTTGGAAAGATACGGCACTGAAGTATAAAACAACCGTTCTGCACAGTGATATTTATGCCTGACCTCAAGATCCAAAAAGGAAAAGTAAAAATGTGTGGCAATGATAAGTAATTAGTGGATAAACATATGAATGAAATGAATAGATGTATCCTACTTTTGATATTTTTTATCTTTTTATTACTTAATCCTTTCCAGAATATTCTTTGTGCCCTCCCTTGGCCCTATATCATCTTAAAAGTCTGAAAAATAACTATGAAAACTGGAAAAAAGTTTCATTGATTTGATTAAGAAAGAATTAAGATATTAATGTACACAGAAAGATCTGCTGGCTCAGGTTGTGGGAGAAGTAAACCATGAATAAAAATAAAGCCCAAGCAGCATCATGGAGAGATGAAATTCGGTATTGTTTTAGAGGGAATTGAGAGTTTGAAAGAAGCTCTAAACTCTCTTGTCTCTCTAGTCTGGGCTGCCGATTCGGTTGCTCCTACTGACATCATATGGCAGGTATGCGAGCCCCTCTTTCAAGCCTGATATTTCACAAGATGAACTGGCATTTAAGATCCTCAGACTCTCCTCAGGAGTCATGAATGCGTACACCAAAGAGCATTTGGTTTGCTATGATTCCTTAAAGGTCAAGTCATAAACATTCCATGGATGTTTGATGATTAAAAAGACTATTTACTGTAGCAAGCTTAATTTTAAAACTTTGTTTTATAATTTTGATTACAAATTGTAAAGAAAAAATAAAAAAGTGCCCCAACTATCTGCCCTGACAACATTATTTTAGAGTTTTTTTAATAACAGCATGTTCTTATTTAAATATTTGTATATACAATAATTGCTTGAGGCAAATTCAATATTCTTGTATAAATTCCTATCTTCACTATTATATTTTGAGTATATGTTTGGGGTGCTAAGTATGAGAAGCTTTTTATAGATTTATTATTATAATAGTTTAGCTTTATCAGCACCTTCATTAGTAAATATTTCCTGAGATATTTAATTATACTTCAATTCCCTGATCTAATAAATGTAAAAATTTACTGAGTTTAGAAGGATTCTTAGAAGGGAAAAGGTCTACTTATTAAAGATTATAGCACTGGTTAAAAAGTGGATGTAAATAATGAAGAAATCAGACAAAATGACAGTGCTGGAATTCTCAAGCAAAGATGCCACTCAGAGTAGGTCTTCAACAATTTGGGGAGCTCAGTTCCAGAAAAAAAGGTTAGCAGTCACTGGCAGAGAGCCTAAGCTGAGTGTCAGCTGTGTAGAAAGCACCTTTTTCGATGACCGAGGATGAACCCAGATGAAACTTAAGACTGCCGAGTCACACGCAAACTTTAGGAAACAGCTTCTGCTGTTAACTTTTGTTTTCAGTCACGAGCAAGTGTGAGGAAAAAAGAGGAGTAGGGCTGTGTTTAATGTTGGCTGTAGCTGTAGAGGGGGTGGCAGAGGCTTCAAATTACCCGATGTCCTTGCTTCTCCGAGCTTCTCTAAGAACCTCTTTAGGCTTAGAGTCTGCCTCTTGCAGCTCTCTCAGCTGTGTGTAACTCACTGTTGATACTGGAGCCCTGTTGGTGTGGTAATCAGATGGGGAAGGCAAGCATTTTATAATCATGATTAAATTTCGGACTTTTAATTGGTCTGTGCCCCTCAGCTGTGACCTTCACATGTGTGTCTTAGCGGCCCTTCAAGACAGGAGGGCTAGGGGCTTGGAATCTACGAAACGCCCTTCCCCCAGATGGGTTAGATTCTGGTGAAGTAATTTCCCTGGGAGAGTAGATATTTGTTATGGAAAATTATCTTTCTGTATTTCACAAAGCTGCTTTCTCCTCACCCCCTATCAGAGCTATAAGTGGATATTCTTGAATCTTCACAATGAGAAAATGGCAGGATCCCCATAGGGACAATCCATCAATGAGTTGGCCCCACCCCTGAGACTGTGGCTCCGAGGAGTATCTCATTCTCAAGCTAGTATGCACTCAACCTGCAGAAATTATCAAATTACCATGTAAATGTTTCCAACAACTTATAACCAGAAGTTTCTGCTGTAGGTAAGTAGGCCTCAGCTGTAACTATCTGGATTTGCCTGTCTCTCCAAATTTCAGCATACCCATTTGCCCTGTGCATTGTAAATCTCTCTCTCTGATGGGTCCAAGAAAACTTGTTGATTTGTTTGTTCAACTTGTCTCTTGTTTAAGATGAGAGTGACAACTTTCAAGCTCTTTACATGTTAGAGCTGAAACTAGATGGATTAATACTGAGAAAGCAAATTTAGTATTTTAAAAAAGGAATAAGGAAACTCTAAAACTTAAAGCATTTCTTTAAGTAGAAGCTTATTGCTCAAATTGTTATAAATTATTAGTCAAATTCTCCCTGAATGATATGGTCAGGCAAGTTCTGAGTAAAAATAACAAACAAAGGGAAAAAAAAAAAACTCTATTTTTTGCACAAATCTGCGGTATCATGTCTGTTCTGGAGAACCAGGGATTAAAGGAAAAGGCATTCAAATGCAGGCATCGTTTGCTCCCGTCCTGTGAAGTCACTCACTTCCTTTTAGTGTCTGAACCTGAAGCTAATTTGATCTATAGTAAATGTATGCAGTATCTATTGCCAATAAAATACCTGAGAGCCTGCAGAATTACCATCACAAAATGAGATTATGACTTCCAAAATTTGCTGACTTAATCCAACATCTCCTTGTTCTGAATCTTTTCACAAATTAGTACAATAATTTCTGTTATCCATTCTCAGCAATGTGTTTCTGAATGCATGGCACAGTACTGCTGGTATAATCAGGTGGGAAATTTGGTACCTGGACACATTAATCAGAATCTCTGAGGCGTAGTTCCAGGAATCACATACTAAAAACTCTTTGTAATGATTATGAACACTGAGACTGGTCTATACTAGTGGTTCTCACAATGTGATTCTAGACTAGCTAGTTTTAAGAAGTCCTTCACATGATTCGGATGGAATAATAAACTTTCAGAATCATTGCTCTGGACTATGGGAATAACAATAATAATAAATATGTACTTTGCTTCTACAAATGTGACCTCTGTTTTCCAAAGAATCTTGAAACTGTAATAGATCTTGCTGACGATTTTCAACAAACTGTTTTGAATAATCAGAGTGGTAATTCATTGAATTTGAGATTAATAATTAAGTAGGTCTAATATGCTGAACTGTTATTCCTCCTCTGATTAAAGTGACTATTTCTATAAGGTGATGCATCTATATCTGCCTTTATGACTATATTTTACTGTAATATTTATAAAAATGTTAATCATTTGACCACATAGGGACACAAATGTTTCCCAAATACGTTCTGTAAAATAAATTATTTATCCAATAATTTTGGATAAAATTATCTTTGGATAATTTTCCATGGTTGAAATCTGTGAATATAAGTATTTTTCAGTTTCTCAAATTTTAGGAAAATTTTGTACATTGCAAAAACTGGACTACCCCATAGACTTCCCCACATATCACTTTGCTTTTACCTCAATGTATATTAACATACATAAATCTTTTAAAGGGCAAAGTACTCTTTTAATACTTTGTAATAAAGTACTTAAGCTCAACTATTTAATAAGCCAGCTCAATATAAATCACTTAATGACATAATAGATAAGGTTAAATTAGACAAAAATTGTATGTGAGATGATAGTTTTAATAACTTTGTTAAATCCAAGTTTTTTAAAGTGTTTTTATGGATAAATGAGGAAATTAGTTCAGGTTGTGTAATACTACATCAATGCTAAAGAGACCATTATAAAATTATAACGATCATATTGGGCAACTTTGAAACACTATATATACCTTTATCATCTTCTTCAGTCACTCAGTTCCGATGCACATTTTTGAAACAAAACTCTGAATACATCGTGAGCTTATGTCCTTAAAGTTACCATTTCAATGTTTCATGGATTAAGTATTTGTGAACAAGCTCAAAACTGAAATTGCTCATTAAACTTAATAAGCGTGAAGAATTAAATTTTAAATCTTAACCTATAAGCTGACAAAGAATTAATGTCCAACTATGTCTATCCACCTCTTTAAAACAGAAGAAACTATTTAAAATTTTTAATTACAAAATATTAACATCAGAAAGAACATAAGGAAAAATTGAGTTATATTAATGAAATAAAAATAATATGGATTTTTTTAGGTTTTGAAATGTGTCAATATTTTAGAGTAAAATTTATGTACCATAATTCTTTCAAATAATGAGCATATAATGTTGCTAATTTGAATTTCTAAATTACCCACTACTTTTTCTAATGCAATATACAAATATGTACCCAGGATAATTTGCAATATGAACAAGGAGAGATAAATGTTCTTAATACACATAATACTACTATACCTTTCATTTTTCTAAAAGAAATTTTCTGATTTCTATAAATATCCCAGAGCCAAGTTTCCAATATTATCTATCTATAGGTCAAGAGATTTATATTCTAGAAGCAATTAGTACATATCTAGATTTTAGTTTTATATAATAAAAACTCATGGAATTTTTAAAACTATTTTAGAAGTTGATACTAACATTTATTTTAATTTTAGTGCTCAAAGCCTGTGCAAACTCTAAATTATTTTGGGGTGGGGGAAATGAGTTGATATTTTTTACATCAGTTGTAAATTCTATACATAAAAATCTCATAATACTTCTATTTAAGTGCTTTGGTATGAAAAGAATATAAAAAGAAGTAGTGTGCTTTCAATATTCTTTCCTTTTTTCTTCCCACTACCACCAGACTGGGAGAATCTATGCTAAGGAAGAGACAATCTCTACTAAAGAGGTAGAAATTAAAGACTACTCTGAACCAGTTACATGAATCCCATGAGAATTATCATACACCTGGGCAACTCACAAAAAAAAAATAAAAATGTAAACAATAAATAAGAGCTAATGAAGGTGAGATTTTTTTAACCCAAAGTTTTAGTCTCTGCGATATAATCATTATTATTCTTTTTTCTTTCAAACAAATCTTGCCTTTAGTGGTCAAATTCAATGAAAGACATTCTCAGGTAATACAAAAAGTAAATACTCCATTTCACCACTTTAAAGAAAACTCTTGTACTGAATAAAAATCAGGAGTGAGCCTTAGTTGATTAACGTAAAATAATATCTATTAAGTAGTGCTCCCTGAAAGATATATATGTTCCACTTGTACACCCTTTTTTGTTTCTCATATTACAAGTTCTATATTGTCAAGATTTAGAATATCTATGTTTTGTGTTATAACATAATTTCCACAGTTCTATGTATTTAAATAATTTAACTCTTACTACCAGTCAGTGTCTTAATGGTTTTTGAATTGATTTGGTAGCTAGATTTCTTTTGTATTGTTCTAGGAAGAATTGGTGCTGCTATAGTTTCTGGATTTTTACAGTTGAAAACGTGTGCCTGCTTCTTTAACTCTGAACAACAACTTGGCTGGACAAACAATTCTTGGAGCGCGCTTTCTTCTGCTAGGCATGTCCTAGGTAGCGCTGCGTCGCGGGCCTGTAACGCAGCCAGCCAGCTTGACCTCTTCTTACTAACAATGGTGGCAAGATGTGCTCCCCAAATGTCTGTGGTGTTTTTTTCTCTTCTTTAACAACTAATAGCTTACCCAAGACAGGTCTCAGTATAGATTATTTTTAGACATCTGATAAAATTCCAGATACATTATTATCAGGAGAAAATTGCATATCACCTACTTTAAATTTTATTTTTATGAACATGAGTAATGCTTTGTATTGGGCAAAATGCTCTATGGGGTTTCATGTGGAAGTCACATCAAATAGGTCCGTAGAAGCTTCTTTTCTCTGCTCTTTAAACAGATTCATACGATCTTGTAGTTTTATTCAATTTCCCATAGCACAGTAGTTCTCTTTTTTAAACAGTTCAATTAGTATTGTTCAGTCACAAGGTGAAGAAAAGAAAAATTCCAGACTCATTTTTATAAATATTTAAAGAGGAATATAAAGAGAATGAACACTTTTGATTTGAAAGAGCTTTTTTGTTTTGTTTTGTTTTCCAATTTGTTTTGTTTTCCAAAGTTTTTTACCTACTAAAACAAAAATCAGGTTTACCTATATGTGTCCATGGCATTGGACCAAATAGTCTAATTCTATAAAGCACTTTATACAATCAGATTGTTTCTATATAGTACACGCACATCTCTCAAGTGTGTTAAAGGATGTGAGGTGATGAGACACTTGGTTTCTAATTTTGGGACATTTCTGTTTATTGGTAGTGCTTTGCTTTCACCACCCACTCTGCAATCTCACTGACTTTCTGCAGAAAACTTCTAAAAAATCATTGCCTTTTATTCCTTTCAAAGAAATACCATGTTTTCCCCTACTTATGTAATCACACAGGCCAAGACCTGCAAAATCCCACAGAATGATTCATTTTAACCACATTAAGTTTTATTTAAAACAAGCCTGAAATCACAAACTATTTGTAGCCAATTCTATATAATTTGAATAGTATCACTCTTCCTTAAATTTTTGCATGAGGCTGATGGACAATGAAACAGTATGTACAGTGAGCATATGTAGTGTGCTTATATATAATATATACACGAATGTATCTTTAATGAATTTGTATTTATGCAATTTCATAGATTTTTAAGTAGTTTGATGTCTTTTCTATACGTTTTCCATATAAGCCTCTACCTATTCTATAGCACTGTACTATATAATGGAAAAATAGGACACAGAGTCTCCATAAGTTGTCTGTATATTTGTTCTAGTTTATTTTGAGGAGTAAATATCTCAGAATTCTTATTGCAGGTTTACCTCCTTCTGAATAGTACTTGCTACTCTTTATTCAAAAGGTCATGGTATAGTCAAATCATATTTGCTAGGATCAGGGAGAAGTGCTTTACAAACAGGAAAAATGCACATAGGAAAACAGCTAAGAAACCACATAAATCTTCAATATGGAGAAAAAATACATATAGTATGAACTTAAAAGAATTTTCACACAGTCCACAGAATGACTTCCAAAGAAACATAAGTCCTTTCTCAAAGTTAGTTCAAAAATAAGACACAGAGATTTATTTAAAGCCATAAATAATCAAACTGCTACTTTAAGGAGTCCTTTCTCTTCAAATAAAATTGTTCATATCTCAGCACTTCATGTGTAAAATCTGTCAATTCTTTGGAGTTAGTTGTGTAGTACACAATAAGGCTTTTACCAAGCACAATTTGAATAAAATGGAAATTTTATAAAATGAAACACATAAGTTCTTTATATTAGAGCCATAGGGAATAGGAAGGTTCCAGGGAAAAGAGAAAAAGATACATTTGCAGAAAAAAATATGAATGGTAACAAAGAGTCTTGAAGTATTCAAAAACTAGTGTTTCTATTTTGACACACACTAAGTAGCAGAATGTTTCCTAGTTTTAAGGATAATGCCAGAAAGCCTTACTCCAGTTTCCATATAGACAAACAGAGACAGGGAAGATAATCGAGACTGACGTGAAGTTCTATTGAAAAAAGGAGCTTTATAAAATTCTGTGTTTTATTTACCAGGTTATACTACCGGCTGTTCTTCGGGATGTAAGTTTTCACACTCCATTACATTTTAATACAACGTGTTCTCCCTGGATTTTCTGGATTGCTGTGCTTAAAGAAAGGCGTGAGAACCCAGTTGTGTTAAATAAAGGTGTTTCATGTATCGCTGTTGGTCTGCATAGGGGAACAAACGGAGTGACTCGGCTAGCACAAAGGAGATAACCGAACATTTAGTCATTAGTCTGTAGCTCAACGTGTCTAATGAAATGAATTATCATTCAAGCCAAGCAGCTGGCATCTGGTTTAACCAGTGTGCAAGGAGTCCCTAGTTCACAAGATGTCTGGGGTATGATGTCCCTTAGAGGAAAACAAGCACGGATCTTGTAAACGTAACTGTCTTTTGAATTTTGCAGTTCGCAGGCCAGTGCCTACTTTGACTGTCCTCTTGGAAGTGTTCCTGGAAGTTACCGACTTTACCATCCCCATATTTTTGTAAAATTAGTGTAGAGTATTTTCTGATATTCAGCTGCCTAACTTTGCTGTGTTTCATATGGTTTACCATGGGATTCAGTAACTGTTGGTTATTATTAAAAATAAAAAATATCAAAAAAATCATCAAAGGACATACAATATACATTGATTAAATAGTAACTTAATAAGGCAAAAGATTTGTGCGTTTTGAAGAGAAACCAGAGTATAATTTTTAATTAAATAGTAATTTAAGAAAAAAATTACAAAAAGGGGAAACCATAAATATGCATTGGAATTAAATATTCTGCTTTTCATATATTTCAACTATTATCTATCACTACTTCAGTTTGTATAATCTCTTATTCAGGTGTAAAATAAAATATACCCCAAATCTTTATTTGGGTACCAACATTTTTGAGTTCTAGTCTTTCTGCCTCAGCACTATAAGTGTCCAGGAGGAAACACGTAACACCTCAACATTTTATTTTAATTATTTTCTCTCCCTAAGACTCGTACACCTGCTGATAGGGACTTATCTAAAATAAGACCTTTATCTGGGGCCTTATTACTTCTGTATAGCTAGAAAGCGCTTCCAGCTTTTTTATCCTTTTGTGAAAGGTACTTGCTTCTCTCCTTTACACAGTTCGTACTACTAGAGAACAAAAAATAAAAAGAACAAAGACACAAGGTGCATGTGATTTAGGATGAGATTTATTCCCTTGGCCATCTTCTAATCATTTACACCTCCCTCATTGCTCACAGCCTTCACTAATTACTTTGTGCAAAATTGCTAAAGATAATAATTTAATGAGCCAAGGCATTCTTAGCCATTAAAGAATCTTTGCACTCTGGCTGGTGTAGCTCAGTGGATTGAGCACGGACTGTGAATGAAAGGGTTGCCGGCTTCATTCCCACCCAGGGCAACTGCCTGGGTTGCGGGCCAGGTCCCCAGCGGAGGCCACATGAAAGGCAACCACACATTGATGTTTCTCTTCCTCTCTTTCTCCCTCCCTTCCCCTCTCTCTAAAAATTAATAAATAAAATCTTTATTTAAAAAAAGAATCTTTGCCTTTATCTTCTTACACATATGTGAACAAAATAGTTCAGAAGAATTTAAACAAAATTATAAAGTATGTTACCTTGCCTAATTTGTCAAATTAAGAATCAAACTATGGCATTTAGCCCTGGCTGGTGTAGCTCAGTGGGTTGAGCGCGGACTGGGAACCAAAGGATTCCGGTTCAATTCCCAGTCAGGGCACATGCCTGGGTTGCAGGCCAGGTCCCCAGTGGGGGCCATGTGAGAGGCAACCATACATTGCTGTTTCTCTCCCTCTCTGTCTTCCTCCTTTCCCGTCTCTCTAAAAATAAATAAATAAAAAATCAACCTATGGCATTTAAACTGCTTAAAATTAATTTATCTTTTTATAATTATTTATAGGGCATAAGAAGTAAGTAATGCATTTTTTTAAAAGTTGGCTGCTTGAAATTCAATCTTTCAAGGTAGCCTCCTTCCACCCTCAAACGTTATCAGTCCTCTGTCCTGTATGTGCCAACTCCTCTGACTCCCCACCTCTCATTCTGATGATGGGGCTCTTTCTGGCTCCTTGTTCAGGTGTGTATCTCAAACGAGAGATGAGGTCAAGACAGTAATTCCTATTTGGGAGTTTCACTTCCCAGTAAATTGCACACCCTTCTTAAAGTCCCTTTTCTCAGAAAAGGCTTTAGAAAATTTAGATGGCCATTCTGCTTTCAAGAATGGACCAAGCTCTCACCTGAGTAGTGGACCATGCTCCCATATTCCACGTGGAATAACTCTAACTAGATCAAGCACAGTAGTTCTTGCATCCCAAAGACAATCCTCATCATCCAGAATTAGGAAAAACTCTTGCCAGAGAACATAATCTCTCAACTTTTAGGTGTAGGCAATATCCTATAATTTCCTTAAAAATACCCACTAGGTTTGATTAATCTTTATGGCTGCCATAGTATCAACTGTAACAACTGACATGTAGAAGACACGTAAAAAAAGTATGCTAAGTGTACATGTAAAAGAATTGAAGAATTACAGTAAACTTTTTAGTACTCAGGCAACAATGCTGCTACTTTCTGTGATAAAATAAAGTATGGTGAAAACCATAAAAGACAAAATTCAGCAAGGGAAAATACTACAGTTCTTTTTACTGAAAAAATGTGAGAGCAAAGTATATTTATTGCATTATTTTTGTAAAGCTTTTTGTTATTTCCAGAACATCAACACACACATACAAAACAAGTAGCATTCAGGGAAAGAAGTTTTATTGACTTCTGTATCCCAGTTGTTCTTGAAAAATGCACACACACACACTCATAAGTTAAAACCTAAAGATCACAAATGCCATATAGGCCACTATAGATTAAAGATGTAACCAGAATCTCTGGCTCCTTTGCTGCCTTTTCATAAAGAAAAATAGTGTTTTTAAATTTTATAATGAAGTTACATTTATCATTTTTCTGCTCCTTTTTCTTTCGTTTCTCGATACAATCCTGTCATCTTTAGAGTTGATGTCAATGAACTTGAATTTTTCTTAAGTCAGACTCCCAACTAAGTAAGATGAATGAAATCAATATTCTTCCCTTTACAGGTGAAATGAGTTTAGTAACATATGTAGTACTGTACCTTCCTCTCCTGTTTTCCACTCTGTACTGCAATCCATCAACGTATCACGTTTGGCACCCGAATAAACATGTCTTAATATAAGATTTCGAGCAACAATTCCTTCTAAACGTAATGAAATATTTCAGCCTTTGTTCTTAAAAACCCACATCTTAGATCTATGTTCTTTGCTCCTCCACAGGAATTTACTTCTGTTATTTTTACAGGATTCTTAGTGTTCACAAGAGAATAGTCAGGTTCTTGAGATCATGAAATATCTAACCACTACATACAAAAGTCTAAATGCTTTTTAATTCTGTGGACTGACTGAAAAAAACAGAAGGACTTTCAAAATGGGACTTTGTAATGAAGGCCACCATGCTTAATAGTATTGCTCTGAATCATGAAGCACCTGTTTGCCATTATTCATGAGTCTTCAATTAATTCAAGGACTCCCCCTACAATAGTCCTTCTCATAGTAAGAAAAAAAGTAATGTTATCAGATTTCTTGGTAATGCGTTCATGAATTATAAAATGTTATGTGATTTCAAAAATCGTTTTCAATCCTATAAATATTTTTATTGACCTATTCTAATCTTACATCCCAATTTTGTATATTATAACATATGATATAAGTGGGTGATAAAAGAAGAATTCAGTAAGAAAAATATTATTTCATGCTTATTAAAAGATAAAAATCACTTTTATTTTCATATACATATTTTTCACATTTTTAATCTTTAGAAGAATTAGTTTATATTGTTTAGTATTGATCATGAGAAAATTATTGAAGATATTAAAGAGTTATAAGCTAGAAATATATTACACAATAAACAGATGTATTTGTGCTAATAATTAAATGGATATATTTTGACTATTGATTAGAAACATCTGGATGTTAAACTACTACACGTGGGGAAACATTAAGACAATCAAGGAGATCCAAGATGGCAGCAGAGTAGGTGGATGATGCGCCCACCTCTTCCTGGGACCAAACTGGAAATACAACTAAAATATAGAGCAATCAACCTGAGTTACCGACTGAAGAGTAGCTGAAGAGAAGTCTTATAACCACGGACTTACAGAAGCCACATTGAGACTGATAGGAAGGGTGGAGACACAGAAAGCTCTGGCCTCACTCCCGAGAGCAGCAGCTGAGATTCTGGAGGGATATCTCAGTTGCGAAGGTGCTCCCTGAGAAGTGTGGGACATTAACCCCAAGCCAGGATTCCCCAACCTCTTCCTGGAGCCCCCGCACCAGGAAAAGGCACACACTAAACATGTGGCTGTGAAAATCAGCAGGCATTCTGTCCACCAGGCAGAGACAGGAGTCTGCTAGAGACACAGGTACCCTCTTAAAGGGACAATGCACAAAATATGATTTGCAACCACTTACCCTAGGCCCCAGTGGAGGCAGGACAGAGTGGTCTACAATCTCATGAGGAGAGATGGGAGTTTGTGGTTCTGGGGAGAAAGCTGAAGGGAGAGCCACCAGTATTCCTGTGCTGAGTCCCTCTCCTACACTACAGATGCTATCTTTCTTGGGTGGAGCACTCCTCCTTATTGTATCAGCCTGGAGGAATGCAATAACCCCATCCTTTGGACTCCCTATGGCTCCACCCAAGGAACTTGTACCCTGACTGAGGAGCCTGGGTAGGGTTGTAGAGGTCTGAGCAAACTCAGGGGGTGTCAGTGACTGAGTTGTGTGGCTTTGACGCAGGGACCATTCCCCCTACTTTCCTGTGAACCTGACTGACACTGCCCCCCAGAGGAAATCAGCTACCCCCATGGCCCAGACTCTCAGAGATCCGATGCTCCTGACTCATGGTGGCTCTGCCCTGCCAACCTTCTAAGGCCTGGGCAAAATCCAGGAGAGACTGAGTTAAGCAGAGGCACTTGTAAACTGCAGATAACTTTGTAGCACCATATAGGTCGCCCAAGGCTAGTCATAGGCAGAGTCTGACATTGCTCTGCACAAGGGTCCCCCCAAGAGGCTCAGGAACCAACACACCTAGTAGCAAGCTTCAGACAACATCAAAGCAATATCCATTTAACTTTACAAGTGGAATATCCAGTGGAGATATTGTTGGTCACCTGACCTTGCTGAGGCAAATCCACTTTGTGTGGTCAGCACCTGCACAGCAGATCAGATACTGTGATCAGGGATGATCCTCACAGTCAGCAAACCTGAGGGTAAACCCCACACATGGATGGTCCATTAGCAATCAAGATTCAATTATAACAGGAAGCTTTACGTAATTCACACCAGGGACATCCCTAACATACCCAGCTCAAGTGATCAAGGAGACTACACCAAACGTACTACATAAGGCTACCCCACGAAGACTGGGAGTCATAACAGATCTACCTAACACATAGACACAAACACAAAAAGGAAGCCAAAACAGGGAAACAAATGAACATGCCCCAAATGAAAGAACAGGTGAAATCTCCAGGAAAAAAAAAGTGCTAAATGAAATGGAGGCAAGCAATTTATCAAGATAGACAATTCAAAATATGGTTATAAAGATGCTCAAGGAACTTAGTGAGAAATACAATAGCATGAAAAAGGACATAGCAGCCATAAAAAAGAACCAGTCAGAAATGAAGAATACAATATCTGAAATGAAGAATACAACAGAAGGAATAAACTGTAGATTGAATGAAGCAGAGTACTGAAATCAGCAATTTGGAAAATAAGGTAGCAGAACCCTGGCTGGTGTACCTCAGTGGATTGAGCGCGGGCTATGAACCAAAGGGTCGCCAGTTCAATTCCCAGTCAGGGCACATGCCTGGGTTGCAGGCCAGGTCTCCAATGGAGGCCACATGAGAGGCAACCACACATTGATGTTTCTCTCCCTCTCTTTCTTTCTCCTTCCCTTCCCTTCTGTCTAAAAATAAATAAATAAAACCTTTTTTTAAAAAAAGAAAAGAAGGTAGCAGAAAACATCCAATTGGATCAGAAAAAAAGAAAAATAATGTTAAAAGTATAAGAATATTTTAAGGGATGTTTGGGACAATATGAAGCATAACAATGACCACATCATAAGGCTATAAAAGGAAAACAGAAAGAGCAAGGGAAAAATAACCTATCTGAAGAAATAAGAAATCAAATACTTCCCTAACCTGGTGAAGGAAAAAGACATGAAAGTCCAGGAAATGCATAAAGTCCTAAACAAGATTAACCCAAACAGGCCCACACCAAGACACATAATAATTAAAATGGTAAAGGTTAAAGACAAAGAGGGAATCTTCAAAGAAGTCAGAGAAAGACAGTTAACTACCTACAAGGGAGCTCCCATAAGACTCTCAACTATTTCTCAACAGAAATATTTTAGGCCAGACAGAACTGGCATGAAATATTTAAACTGAGAAAAGCAAGGACCTACAACCAAGACTACTTTACCCAGCAAGACTATCATTTAAAATGGAAGGATAAATAGCCCTGGCTGGTGTGGCTCAGTGGATTGAGTGCCAGACTACCAATCAAAAACTCACTGGTTCTATTCATAGTCAGGCACATGCCTGGGCTCTGAGCCAGATTCCTAGCTGGGAGTGTGTAAGAGGCAACCAATCTCAACTCTCTCTAAAAATAAATAAATAAAATCTTTAAAAAATAACATTGAAGGATAAATAAAGAGCTTTCCAGACAAGAAAAAGCTAAAGGAGTTCATTACCACCAAACCAGTATTACAAGAAATGTTACAGGGTCTTTCTTACATAGAAGAAAACAAACAGAGGAACATAGTTAAAAGAATAAAATGGCAATAAATACATATCCATCTATAATCACTTTAAATGTAAATGGCTTAAATACTCCAATCAAAGGACACAAGTTAGTTGAATGGATAAGAGAGCAAGACTGATTGATATACAGTCTACACGAGACTGACACCAGAATAGGAGATACACACAGGCTAAAATTAAAAGGATGGAAAAAATTTTCATGCAAATTGAAATGAAAAATAAAGCAATACTTATATCAGACAAAATGTGTTTTAAAACAAAGTTTATAGTAAGAGACAAAGAAGGACACTACATAATTATAAAGGGAACAATCCGTCAAGAGGGTATCACCCTTGTAAACATTTATGGATCCAACATAGTAGCTCCTAAATATATAAAGCAAATCTTGATGGACATAGAGGGAGAGATAAACAGTAATGCAGTCATCATAATAGATTTTAACATCCCACTGAAGTCAATGGATAGATCTTCCCAACAATCAACAAGGAAACAATGGTGGTAAATGACACATCAAATTACATGGATTTAATTAATATCTTCAGAGCATTTCATCCCGAAGCAGCAGAATATGAATTCTTTTCAACTGCACATGGAGCATTTTCTACGATAGACATATGTCGGAACAAAAAACAAGTGTCTATAAATTTAAGAAGATTGAAATCATATCACTTATATCTGGAGTCTAATGAACATAATCAACTAACAAAGTGAGCAAAATGGAAGGACTCATGGCCATGGGTAACAGTATGGTCAGTGCAGGGGTGAGGAAGGTATAAGAGGATTAAGTGATAATGGAAAAAACACAGTAAAAAATTTAAAAAGAGAGACTCAGAGATACAGAGAACAGACTGACAGCTGTTGGAGGGGGAACTGGGTGACAGGGGTGGAGAAATTAAGCAAAGAATAAAAACTCAGACTCAGATTACAAGAGGGAAAGAGGGGTGGAGAGGTAGAAGAGTGTAAAAGAGGAATAAATGGTGATAGAAGGAGACCTGCCCTAGGGTGAAAAACACACAATACAGATGATGTAATATAAAATTGTACACCTGAAACCTACATAATTTTATTAACCAATGTCATCCCACTAAACTCAATTAAAATATTAAGAGAATAAATTAATAATCAAACTACACGAGGAGGCAATGATACAGAATCCCTCAATTATTGTTACTATACAGGTGAGATAAACCAAGAAAACAGGTGAGTGTCAGTGACATGGAGAAAATATCCTGCTGAGACAGAACTTCACTGCCATCCCTACAGTTACAACTCACTCCCCAATCCCAGGCCCATCCCGGCCTTCTAATAATCACATTATATGTGAAAAGCAACAAAGAAAGGGCATAAAGAGTAACTAGTAAGTAGATTATAAAATCCATAGTCTAACTGGTTTGGAGGGAAGTTTGGGGAGTGGTTTGAAAGGGGTTTGTACAGTGGGCAAAGATGCAATCGAAATAGGGTAGACAAGTGTGAATACTAATGTACTTTATCATTTCAATAATTTAGGAAATTCTTGAGTATCTCAGACTTCTGGCATTTCTTAGTGTAGTCAATGTTGATGAATACTTGCGTATATATGTCACTTCACCCACTGTCCATTACTGATTGGGAGAAAATAAGCGACTGCAAGATAAGAGCTCCTTCTCCAGGTTTGGGAGCTCCTGTTAACTGACCCAAGCAGCTAAAGACTATGATTGCCTGTTTTGTGCACTATTACCTTAACTCTCACCTCCTATAAATATTTCACCCAAAGACTCATCAAGAAAAAAAAAAGAGAAGATTCAAATAAACACAATCAGAAATGAAAGAGGAGAGATTGCAGCTGATACCACAGAAATACAAAGGATTGTAAGAAATTATTATAAAGAACTGTATGCCAAGAAATTTGAAAACCTAGGTGAAATGGACAAATTTCTAGAAAAATATAATGTTCCAAAACTCAATGAAGAAGAAGAAGAAAGCCTGAACCAACCAATAACAGCAGATGAAATTGAAGCAGTAATCAAAAAACTCCCAACACACAAAAGCCCTGGACCAGATGGTTTCACAGGAGAATTCTACAAAGCATTTAAGGAAGAGCTAACCCCTATCCTTCACAAACTATTCCAAAACATCCAAAATGTTGGAAGACTCCCAAACTCTTTTTATAAAGCCAACATCATCCTAATCCCAAAACCAGAAAAAGACACAACAAAGAAAGAAAACTTCAGGCCAGTAATGCTGATGAACATAGACACTTAAATCCTCAACAAAATATTGGCAAACTGCATTCAGCAATACATTAAAAAGATTATACTCCATGACCAAGTGGGATTCATCCCAGGGATGCAAGGATGGTACAATATTCACAATCAATAAATGTAATTCATCACATAAACAAAAACAGACAAAAATCACATGACCATATCAATAGATGCAGAAAAAGCATTCAGTAAGGTACAGTATCCATTTATGATAAAAACACTTAGCAAAGTGGGAATAGAGGGAGCATTCCTCAACATAATAAAGGCCATATATGAGAGACCTACAGCCAACATCATACTCAATGGACAAAAACTAAAATCTTCCCACTAAGATCAGGAACAAGAGAAGCTTGTCCACTTTTACCACTTCTATTCAACATAGTATTGGAAGTTTTAGCCACAGCAATCAGACAAAAAAAAAAAAAGGAAATAAAAGGCATCCAAATTGGAAAGGAGGAAACAAAACTGTCATTGTTTGCAGATGACACGTTAGTGTACATAGAAAATCCTATAGACTACCAAAAAACTGCTCGACCTAATAAATGAATTTGGCAAAACAGCAGGATGCAAAGTCAATATCCAGAAATCAAAGGCATTGTTGTATACCAACAATGAAACATCAGAAGCAGAAATCAGGGAAAAAAAACCCCATGTGATACAGCAACAAGAAAAACAAAGTACCTAGGAATAAATCTAACCAAAAAGGTAAATGACTTGTACTCAGAAAACTACACAACACTGAAGAAAGAAATCAAGGAAGGCACAAACAAATGGAAACATCTACCGTGTTCATAGATTGGAAGAATTAACATCAAAATGACCATACTACCCAAAGCAATTTATAGATTCAATGCAATACTTCTTAAAGTACCAATGGCATATTTCACAGATATAGAAGAAACACTTCAAAAATTTATATGGAACCATAAATGACCCCGAATAGCTGCTGCAATTTTGAGAAAGAAGAGCAAATTAGGAGGGATCTCAATACCTGATATCAAACAGTATTACAAGGCCACTGTAATCAAAACAGCCTGGTACTGGCATAAAAACAGACAGATAGACCAATGGAACAGAATAGAGAGCCCAGAAATAAACCCAAGTCTCTAAAGTCAATTAATTTTCGACAAAGGGGGAAACAACATAAAATGGAGTAAAAATAACCTCTTCAACAAATGGTGTTGGGAGAGCTGGACAGCTACATGCAAAAAAATGAAACTCGAGTACCAACTTACACCATACACAAAAATAAATTCAAGGTGGATAAAAGATTTAAATATAAGCTGTGACATAATTAAAGTCCTAGAGGAGAACATAGGTAGGAAAATCTCAGATATTTCATGCAGCAGTATTTTCACTGATATGTGCCCTAGAGCAAGGGACATAAAGGAAAGAATAAACAAATGCGATCTCATCAAAATAAAAAGCTTCTGCACAGTTAAAGAAAACAGTACTAAAGAGAGTACTAATCAGTAATAAAAAGAGAACCAACCATATGGGAAAATGATACCTCAGACAAGGGTTTAATCTCCAAAATATATAAAGAACTCACACGACTCCACTCTAAGACAAGCAACCCAATTAAAAAATGGGCAAAGGACTTGAACAGACACTTCTCCAAAGAGGACACGCAGAGAGTCCAGAGACACATGAAAAGATGTTCAGTATCACTAGCTATCAGAGAGATGCAAATTAAAACCACAATGAGATACCACCTCACCCCACTGAGAATGGCCATTATAAATAAAGCAACAACAAGTGTTGGAGAGGTTGTGGAGAAAAGGAAAACCTAATGCACTGTTGGTGGGATTGTAGACTGGTGAAACCACTTGGGAAAACAGTATGGAATTTCCTCAGAAAACTAAAAATGGATCTGCCTTTTGACCCGGCAATTCCACTGCTGAGATTATATCCTAAGAACCCTGAAACACCAATCCAAAAGAACCTATGCACTCCAATGTTCATAGCAGCACAATTTACAATAGCCCAGTGCTGGAAGCAACCTAGGTGCCCATCAGTAAATGAATGGATCAAAAAACTATGGCACATTTACACAATGGAATTCTATGTAGCAGAGAGGAAGAAGGAGCTCCTACCCTTTGCAACAGCGTGGATGGAACTGGAAAGCATTATGCTAAGCAAAATAAACCAGGTGGTGAGGGACATATGCTCTCACCTTTAACAGGAACCTAATTAGCAAAACAAACAAACTAGCAAAATATAACCAAGACACTGAAATAGAGAGCATGCTGACAGTGACCAGAGGGGAGAGGGGAGGGAATTTTAGGGGAAAAGAGTGAAGGGTTTGCAGGAGCAATTATAGAGGACACACGGACAATAACAGCAGGGGGAGGTGGTGAAGGCGGTAGGGAGGTGGGGAGGGCTGGGGGGTTGGGCTGGAGTGGGGGGAAAAAGCAGAAAACTGTACTTGAACAACAATTAAATTAAATTAAATAATAATAATAATAAAAGAATTGCTACATGTAGGACTTCGAAGGGGTAGAATACCAGCAGCTTAATATGTATTTGTTGAATAGACAAATGAATGAATTAGTCAATAAATAAATAATGATTACCATAAAAAATATTTCACACAGGGAATAGGAGATCATAGTAGGAAGACAATAATGAGATAATAAGGACTTCTCAAAACCAACTGAAAGGGATCAAAAGTAATCAATGACAATAAAACAAACAGTAAAGCAAACAAGGAACCCATCAGCACTCCTAGTAAAAATAGGGCACAACTTTTTAACCATAAACTTTAAAAACTGTAATCCAGAGAAGAGAAATGGAGACTCACAGAATTAATTTTATGCAAATATTTTTTTAAATCCTTATCCAAGGTTATAGTTATTGACTATAGAGAGAGGGAAAGGGGGAGAAGGAGAGAAACTTCACTACGAGAGAGAAATGCCGAGCAGTTGCTTCCCATACACACCCCAACTGGGCATCAAACCCACAACCTACGTATGTGCCCTAACCAGGAATCGAACCTGGGAAAGTGCGGTGGACTGGACAATACTGCAACCAACTGAGCCACCAGGCCAGGGCACAGATAAGTTTTAAAGCCTGGTGTAAATGGATTACTTTTTAAAAACATATAAAATATAACCCTCGATAACTGCTTGCTATATTGATGCTTTCTATCTCTTCATCTTGAAGAAAATTAGAATCCAATCAACGTGGCTGCAGAGCCTCCAAAGCTGTGGAGTTGCTATTAACGTTTAAAGAAAACTGTCATTTTTACTTTTCACCTTAAACTACATACACATTGTATCAGTAAATCAAAAGTAACATATCTTACCATAGTATTAACTTTCAAATATATGAAAATTAGGGGAAATACACACAAAACTAAAATTCATATTTATTCATTTTCTACAGTATATGAACAGGAGACATAAACATGCAATAAATATTTTAGATAATAAGTTATTTGCTATTATTTCATGGTCTTTTCTTGGAGAACTAAGTTCAAAAAGACCTAAAGTCTGATGCAGAGAGAGGCTGTTGGGAAATGACATCTTCACCCTGTCCTGCAGCACATACAGATTTTTTCAACAGTTTCTCGCAGTTTGTAAGGTAGTAAACACAGAGCCGTATCTCTATATAAGAGTTAAGTGGCTCAGGTTGCATCGTGGGATTTTAGGGGATGGTATGAACATTTTTGAAAGTTCCAGCAGACCTTCCCTAGCAGAATCCCAACTCTGCCCATGGATATCACCTCACCCCTGTCTGCAGGTAAAACTTGGACCTGAGTGCTCCCAGCTCTATGCAATGTTGTAGCTCACTTCTTGCTTTATGTAAATTAAGTTTTTAAAATTCTGTATCCTTCTTTATGGAAAAACTTCATGATCTCCTATTGGTATCATTTTGTCATATATCCATGTTATTTGGAGCAAGGATGCAATTTGTAAAATAACAATTAAGATCTCCTCGCACAGTGAAAATCTTTACATAAGATCCAGAATACATTACATTAACTTTTAATATAGTTTTTAGAGGATTTCAAAACAATATTTTTAAACTAATGACATTATTATGAATAAAATCCTACTTTTATTAAAATAGGATAAAAAATAAAGAATTTTGTAACCTATTTCTACTCATCTGAAATATTTCATAATATTTAATTTATTGTTCTTCCCAGTCTATTTCATTCTTTCTTTTTTGAGGGGCAAGGAGCTTCCTCCTCACATGCAGCCCAACTTTCCAATAAATATAACTTGATTCCAATTCTTGCTTTCTCTTTTTTCTTTCTACAGATAAGATATAACAAGGGCGTGTGTGGGCTGGACCTGGTTATGTATGATCCCATAGCAATTGTTAAATACATTCTACCTCTCTTTTGGGGACTTAATAATTCAACAGTTATTTTTCCTGATTACCAACCTAAGGGTACCAACAGGTGTGCAGAGGGGAAACCCTAATTTTTGAAATGGAAAGAAAAGAGAGGAATTTCTTCCCACTAACAACTTCATTTTATTGCTGCATGACAGGAGTGTCTCTGTTTGGCTGACTGCCCATGTCTCTTCTTGCAGCATTTGGACAGCTTGTTCACTATTCCCACTGCTATCAACCAATTATAGCTGCACCCACTTATGGTTACTCAATGTGAAGACCTCCTCCGCCCTGAGTAGGAAGCTTGGTGCCAAATAATAGCCATAACTAGCAGATAAATCTTTAGGGCAAGTATAGAATGGAAGGCACATGGTTACACATGGTCTATTGTTTCTCCAGATGCCAAGAGAACAGGTTGGAAAATCAGGATCTTCCTAGATGGTAGAAAATCACAATAAGAATTCACCCTATTTACATGAATAAAGAAAGCACTCAATCATTTCTTGTACAGTCTTGATTCTTTCTCTAAAATGAGGTATAAATAGAAATTTTAACCTCATAGGAGTAATAAGTGCATTGTGTTATGAGATGACTTATGTAGCACGCTTTGACCTGAATATTAGCAGATGTTACTAAGAATATTGAATGACTTCCTTCAGATAAAGAGACCACACACACGCACACATGCACACACACACACACACTGTCGTGGGGTAGATCGGTCCTGCCGTAACCCGTGGTGACCGTAACCAATGCGTGTATAAATTTCACACCGAGACACGCGGGGGGAAGAAATCCGGTGGCCACGGGTCTCCTCCACCATCGCCCATCTTGGGGAGAAAGACCTCGTGGGTTGCCCAGCCGGGGGTTTTATTAGAGGCATTAAGACACATTTACATTGGATTGATTATTCATGGGATTAAGCAGAACAGGGGTAGGATTACTCATTAGCAAAGCATTGGGATGTTGATTCACGTCTGGAGGCAGACACGACCAGGTGAAAGCAATATTCAAGGATCAGCAAGCTAGAATTTTTTAAGATACACCTTTGCCAAATTCCTATTAGAGAATTCCCATCCCACAGACATGATCCACACTTGCTCACACAGGAATCACACGGAGCTGTGCTCAAAACGTGTAAATTCTCAGGACTGCGTGTTTACACACGTGTGGAAATCACTGCCACAACACACCATGATCGTGTGTCAGTAATACCCAAATTTTCA